>OY856409.1:1928417364-1928614864 GCA_963693085.1 Alisma plantago-aquatica | reverse complement strand
TTCTTTTAATGTTCGCATTTTTTTTCCAGCCCAGGAACTCAGTCTTTCTGCACACTCCCATGTCTGTAAAAGCAAACCATGTCCCGAGTTGTCATCCCATGCCTGCTCCACTACCATTTTGCATTCAGGGGATGACAACTAGAGATTCTCAAATTTGAACCTTCTGCCCCCATCCTCCACCTTCCGACTCCTTTCCACCCATAACAAGATTTGACCAACGATCGGAGTTGCAAATAGGAAAGTGTTTAACCTTCCTCATATTGAAAATATCACACCAGTTCATATATGCCAGAAAATGGTTCAATCTTTCCAGAATAAGATTATCTACCTGAAGACCTCTTTACCAAGTGAACTTTCTTCCCTTGGACCCCAGATCTACCAGTTGGCAGTTATCAATGGCCTCCCTAAAGTTTCGCATCTACCATTCATTCTGTGGTTGCCCCCCCCTTTTTTCTTGAGCAATTGTAATCTCATTGAAATCACCTCCATACACCATCAGTTTAGAAGAGGTCCTGCATAACTCCCCATGAGGGTCGACGTGTGCACTTTGTCTTGTACTACTTCCCATCCATACATCCCCACAAAATACTAATTATTTTTTGGTCTCACCTCCTCAATATCTACGCAGATGTGATGATCTGAGAAATATTTGATTGTCACCATATTACCCCACCACCATTGTCCCAGACCACCCAACCTACCTCTTCAATCAACCCTAATACCACTATTGAATCTACATCTTCTTGTGACAGACTCCTGATCCAAACTCTTGCACATAGTCTCCATGACAAAGACTATGTCGGGCATCTCTCTCTAGCATCTCCTTTTGAGAGAGTCTACCAATCCAGGGCAGCCCAAACCCTGGACATTCTAGAATAAGGTTTTCATTGATGTTTGTGGGTCTAGGATTCCCCAGTACCCATTACTTGCTTGCATCCTACCACCCACATATTCTCTGTGATCCTAGCCTTTTTTCCATTTCGTTGTCCTATTTCCTCAGTATCCAGAGCCATTGTTGTTTCCCCTAGCCGTTCACACTTCTGACCTTTCATCCCACCTAATTTGTGCACTGTTAATCTAGAGCCTCCCTGCTTGTCCCCCTGTCGTGTGAACCTTCTACCCTTCCCAGTCTCATTGGAGTGTTGTGTCATCTTGTTACATTGTTGTGACTATTCTTTCTATGGGGGTTGAGAGACGTCAATATGCTCATAATGGGGACTCTCCTTCTGTCCACCACCAGGCACTGATATACCACATGTGATCTTAATGGTATTGCCTCTATCCCGACTCGCATTGCTCACCCATTCTAGTTCGGTTGCCCTCGCCTCGTCATGTCAGTCTATCATCGACGCTTGTGTAGCTGACACCAGTTCATTGCTGGGGATTTCAATCACCACTTCTGTTGCTTGGTCTGTCAAAATTGGTCTTGGATCAGGAGCCTCGTGTTCTTTGTGTATTTTTGTCAACCCCTCCTTAGTTGTGCCCTGACCCTCCCCACCTTCCTCTTCCATCACCAATTTGCTTTTCTCAGGAAGTTGCGCCTCCAGATCCCAGTGCGATGGATTCAAACTTGATTCTATATCCTCTTCCTCCCTAGACGACTGACGTACATGATTATTCTATCTCGTCCATCTCGAGCCAGCATTATGGCTCGAGGTTCTTTCCTCACTGGTCCTCAAAGCATTAGGTTTAGGTTTAATTGTGAAGTCGATCTCCTTGTTACTGTTGTTCCTGCCAAAGAGTTCATCAGTGATCAGATTCACCCATCTCTTAACTGGAGACACCTTCACCCATGGTCCACATAGACGTTGTTGACCCTCCTCATCGTCTTCATTAGCCTCAGAGCAGTCTTTGTCTAAGCGGCTGATTGTGCCACACAAAAAGTGGAAGTTCGATAGTCTTTCATATCGCACCTCAATAGATACTAGTTCCCCTTGATATCCTAGATCTTTTGTTTTTATCAAATAGTCTTAGTGATGTCCATCTCCATGTGGACACGACACGATGTATCCCACCCCAAGTCTTTCCGATCCACTTTAATAACCTTCTCGATCTTACTCAGCACTATTGTGATTGTCTCCTCCGTTCGATACCCTAGTGGCATGTTGTCAAGTCTGATCTAGATAGTAGAGTGGTTCAATTCAATGGCCTCTGGCATGTCCTCTACCCTGATGCTCCTCATCACAAGTAGGCAGTTATCGAAATTCCATGGGTCTTCATTCAAAACCTTCTCTTTGTCCTGCCAATGCAAAAATTGGATGATGAATAGATTGCTTGCTTTCTGTCAGAAGCTTGCCTCCTTCTTTAGCGATAGAGTCCACTTTAACACTGGGAAATTATACGAATGCATTTTCGCAAGACATCCAACTATTGCCAATCACAGGTGTTCTCCTCCAATCTTAATCTTTGTTGACTTGAAATCCAACACATTCATCTCCTCCTCCTCCCTCACCCTAAGCACTGCGTATCATTTCACTAGATCGTCCATCATGGCGATGGAGAGTAACTGCAAGAGAAATAGAGAGTGTCGCCTTGGTGTTGAGGTGATATGGTCCTAGAATCGCCAGTCTCCTAGAGTTGTAACCCTAGGGGACAGAGTGGCCAGGAGTAAAAAAGTTCCTTAAAATTGTCGGTGACATGTTACTATTTACATACATGCAAATTAAAGTCAAATGCTTGGTTTGCTTGAAGTTTATTCTACATAATAATCTTCATGTCTCACCATCAAGGTATTTGGTTACTCCTATGAATACCTGACTTATATGATTTATGTGGTTTTCTGAGATTTGTCAGATTGATTGCAAATTAAACAATTGGATGTTTATTCCATTTCTTGTAATCTATAAAGACCCTATGAATATAACATGATATATGAAAAACTATCTCAAACCCATCATACCAACTCTGGAAGGTTGAGAAATGAATAAAAGAGAGAAAGTCATTCATATGACTAGAACCAAGCCCTGGATTGGAATGGTCATATGAGAACGAAGCCCCATATTGGGATGGTCATATGAGGTCAGGCCCCAGATTGGGAAGTTGGCCTAATGTCCACTATAGGGACAATATCCTAAGAAAGGGTATCCCAGACGTTGAGTAAAAATGGGTTGAGAGGTTATAAAAAAAATTTAAATCACATTGTGATTCTGTAAAATATTTGTTGTGAATATGTTGTTACACCTAGTTGTAAATATTTTGTTTCTTCCACATACTAGTATAAATTGTTATAATGACCGTGTTTTTGTTTCATGAAATTTTAGGTACATTGTAGATAAGATGATATCAAGATATGATGGATGGAAGGAATTTACTTGAAGACATTAAAGTTAACTTGTAAGGAGTATTAGCTAGATACTTCTTCTCATATAGTTCTCATATGTACAATTTTGATGATGGAAAGTTATGTAAGTTCTAGAGGAACGTATTGTAAATAATATATTTGAATCAATGGAAATTATTTTCTATTGATTATTATTTGTTTAAAATCTGGATCCTTGTGAAAATTTTAGGTAATGGCTCTCATCTTTTTGGCCTTCGTTAATTAGGGGTTGCTGAAAAGTGAGGTCATTACATTTGGTATTAGAGAACCAGATTTTTCAAATAATACTTACTAGATTATAATTTCAAGTAATCTATAGAAATATGAGGGAATTATTTGGGAATTTTCTAAAGATGATGGTCTCTAGCAGGGACCATGACCCAGGGGCTGAAAAAAGTTCCTTTGCACCGCTAGTCAGATTACGAGGACTCACGAGCTCGTGCATCCTGCCTGGCCAAAGTCAGATGATTTTTCTCAGAGTCCTCAGGGTGTCTTCTCATCTTGTTTCATCCACTTCTCATCATTTTGCTTAATACACCCTAAAATATATTTCTCTCCTCATATGAAGTTAGAGTTTTGGGAAGAAGTAGGATTAAGGAATCCTCTGCAAATTAATGTACATGTAATGTGGAGATAATAATGTACATGTAATGTGGAAATAATAATAATGTACATGTAATGTGGAAATAATAATCTACATGAGATATGGAAATAATGATAAAGTTAAGGAAAAGGGTTTTATGGGTTATAAGGGTTTATCCTAGATGGATCTAGGGTTTAGTTAACTCTAGAGGGTCAAGGAACATGGAAAATCTAAGAGGTAGGGTATAGTACTTAGCCCTAAACCTAAAACTAAAATCACAAGAAATGAGAATATTGTGGCGATATAGAACACTACCTATATGAACCTTGAAAAAGAAAAATATAAGTAAAAGAGTTAGGTGACTCAGTCTCCCATGCATATGTTCATGTGCAACAAGGCATTAATGAGAAAAGTGTTAAGAAAGATAAGCAACCTATGAATAATGCATTATGGATGTATCTTGCTCAAACCCTATCGATCTCTGGTGAGTTAAAGAGCATAGGGTGATCGGGCCTACAAAGGGAGGCCTACGTATGAAATGTCTGCTATAGGGACCAAAATCCTTAAAGAGACTCCCCTTAGAGTGGTCACGCCATTCAAAAAATAGGACAAGGGTCACGAGATTAACAAATGAAATTCTTATTTAGGATGCATAAAAAGATGATAATGTGAAGCACTTATTTTAACTTTTAGGCTAGTGTGGCAACCTGCGGTGGGTCAACCCAAGAATGGGAAAAGGACCTATGGGGGAGGAAAAACCTTAGATCTTGGGGTCAGGTTGTGGCTAGAGAGCCTAACTTCCTCCTGTGAGTCAAGAGGGCACCCTAGGTTAGGACCTTCCCTAGAATGGTGAGATGATAAATCAATTTAAATATTGAGGTAACCATGGATGTCACCTAAAGTATTAAGGATATAAAGTATGAAAGCACATATATTGAGTATGATTCTTTGAACCCAAGTATGCCATCTCTAAGAACATGAGGAAAATTCACTATGAAGTGGCTGACAGTATTAGACCAAGCCCAAAAAAGAAGGTTTCCATGAGTTCAATGATGGGACATAGAGAGAATAATGATAATCATTAGAGATGGAGGAAATTTGGTTTAAAAAATTACATATGAAAATAATGTGCTTGAAAATGGTTAGATTTGTGACATCTCAAGGAAACCCTTGGGAAGGGTAGATCCCTAAGTCAATCCTAAGGTCAAGTAGGGAGTATTAAAGGTACATGAGACTGATGGGATTAGGAGTTGATTGTTCCCTGAATGCACAAAACCATCTGGTGGAGAGGTAACATCTATGTTTTCCTTAGGCCCATATCTCAGGAGATTGGCCACCTTCATGATGTTCATGTGGCCCAATGGGTGAATGTGAGAGGCACTTTGTGAATGTGACATGCACTCCTAGATGCATAAGGATGAGATCACTCCAAAAGTACATGTACCCCTAAAGACCTTAATGAAGTAGACAAGGCTCATAATACATGAGGTGTACAAATAGATGATACAAGAAGTCAACTAACAATAAAGGAGTCGTGTACAATCTAAAGAGTGAAAAAGGTATTTGGCTTCATGAACTATTAGAAAGATGTGAAATTAAAAAAAATGTTATGTTGAGAATGATTCAACCTAAAATATGAAATTTTGTGGTAATCTTTTGATATACCATCTCTACTATTGGAATGAGATGAACTTTGTTTTTGGGCTGAAGTAAAATACAATGAGGAGATGTAAAGTTTTGCAGACGGCCAAAAAGTAACTGATTTTGCTGTTTTACATTCATGCATTCAACCTCATGTGTCAATCCACACTAAGTAACCCATGTGGATGTGAATAAGGGCAAAATGGGCTAGGTTAGATGTTTCCTAGCAGAATGGGCATGAAAATGGAAGAAAGAGTTGTGGTATGAGTTTGGAGTGCTATTACAAAGGACACTCATCTTTTATTTATTTAGATGCTATTACAAAGGAGCATCTTTTATTTTATTTTTGGATTTTTTTTGTTTTTCTTTTCCATTAGTATATCTAGGGAACATGATGGTGAGAATGAAGCAGGGGATATAGATATTACCACCCCAAACTTTTAGAGGTGGCCAAGACTAAATATGTGCACTTCGGCATCCTTTAATGAGGTAGAGATTGATATAAGAAAAGTGAGTCAATGAGGGGTTACTAGTATGGAATTCAACATGAGATCTCATGCATGAAAGATACTCCAAACATTTCATCGAGTCATGACATACCACATGAATGAGAAATACTGAAACCACACCTTTATCATGAGATTCTCAAAACCCTAAGCATTTGTGGCTTGCTTAAATCACGATTAAACCAAACAATTTACAAGTATAATAGAGGTGATTCACATTTAAAAAATCAAGACGAAGACCATTTATCAATATATCATGATAATGTAGCATGCATTTATCAAAGATCAACATTCTCAAACCAATAAGTAGAGATTGGATCAAAACATGCTTTTTAGACAAGAAGTTCCAAATTTGGGCAAAATTGGCCAAAATGGTACTAACATGCACTCAATCACATCCAAACCTATTTTTAGGGAAAAGGAAACATAAAGAAAGCAATTTCTAAGTAAAACACATAACACTACTAGAAATCTACATGAGATGTAATGCAGGACATGGTATGGCAAAAAGGGATTTGTTTTTGAAAAAAATGCATGAAATTAACTACATGATATGCATGAATGAAAACACAAAATGTCAGTATACATAAGTATGAGAGGTAGTCAAACTTCTTGGTCATCTCAGAAAAAATGCACAACAATGACTATAGAGCAAGATTGGTGCAGAACAAGGGATTACCACGCTACCACCCCAACTTTGAAACCAAGAAGTCCTCAACATCAAATAGAAGTTTAGAATAGTAGGGTAAATGGTATAGAGTTGTGGAATACAATCGCCAAGAGATGGAATGATCAATGTAGAATTAGTATATAAGGGAAACGCCACTATGACCGTGCTATGCAAAATGGTTGTTCTGGATTGCAAGAAAGATGACGGCGTTGTGGGGTGGGGCTCTTCTAGAATTCTTCCTATACCTTATTAACTAATCTTAATTTTTCATTTCAAACTTGATATCCTCCTTGGTTGGCTTCTCCATGTGTCATCTTTTCTCCATGGTACCTGCTTGATGTGTGCATTTCATATCGACTTTTTGTACAATCTCACACACAAATTTAGTTCATTTTGCCTTCCATTAGCCTCTATTCATATTTATCTTGCCACATTTTAGTTATTTTTACTTACTGCATGATGTTGATTGCAAATACACATTCAAAGTGCCAAATTGGAGATAGTCCAACTCAAATCCAACACCAATGAGACTTCTATCCAACTTGCAGCTAATTCAAAGTTTATTCCTAAAGAAACAACATTGCCAACAACGTGTCTCATTTGAGATACAACGTGTCCCTTCACAGAAACCTTCATAGAATAAAGAACATGCTATGTTGTATTTAACAATGGTGTGTGCGTCTCCCACAGCCTCAACACCGAGACGCATAACCTAAAGGCTAGCTACAACTTGTTGCTAATTGACATTGTGTGTGTTTAATCAAACGCGTCGTGTGCCTTTTGCCTGAATCAACTCTAGAAGATTATCACATGATGTTTCTTATTTAAGACACACCGTGTACTTTACAACAGCAGCAAGATCCAACAAGATTGCACAACAGGACATGACGTGTCCTCTAAAAGACGCGTCGTGTCACGATCAGTTTCTACAGAAACAAGAGAAACTGACCCTCATTTTTAAAGCCCAAGGCAACACAATGGGTGATTATCTCTCATCATTTTTGAAATTTTCATTTGTATAAGAGAAGTTCCACATCTAAGGAGGGTGATTTTGGTGTAGAAGAAGGTTGTTTCTTTGTAAAGCAACTCCATTCTACTACATTTCTTCTTCATTTCTTCTCCAAAGGTGCAACATAGCTTACTTATATCACTCAAGCTTTCTAGGAGGGAAGATTATCTGAGTTGGAGCAACTCCAAGGGTGGAATTTCGTCCTCTAGCTAGATTTCTACTTCCCTTTTGCTACATCTTTGGTCCCTTTAGCTTTTTCTTCTCTTAAGAAACTCTGGAATTTCTACATTGTGTATGTACATTTTCATTATGGACAAGTAGGACTCTTTTCTTGGGCATGGGAGAGTAACTCCCATGCCATTGTTCATGTGAACTCAAAATCTATGTTTATTGTTATTTAATTTGATTTTCCATGGATGCCTATGGTGTTTCTCACTTGTATGTTTGGCTTGACACCTTTTGTACATGTTTTATGCTTACCTTGTACTTTGGGAGAACGTATGAGGTAGTAAGGAGTAGGATCCATGGTAGTATGCTCTTGACCATGGGAGTGGCTTGAGAATATTGAGGGTTATGGTTGTGTTTGATACTAATAATAGAGGCGGGAGCATTATGCCACGTTTAGAACCACCTCATGGAATTGGGAAATGCACGATGATGACAAACTCCTTGCATGTTAACGGTAATGTTGATTTCATATGTCCATATGATATGATGGCATGGTAGTGAAATATAATGCTCAAGCCTTTAATTGCTTATTCAACCCTTTAACTTTTAGCTTTTGCTTTTGCTCACCTCTTAAATCTATAATCGATCTAAACTTTGTAACCTCCTTGTGTTCGACACTCAACTACATTGACCCCATATACTTGTGGGAGATTAGTGAGTTGAGATCTTTCTTTCTAAAACTCCCAACATGTTTTTTCGTTGTTATCGGGGAGCTATGGTAATTTTTAGTTAGAGTAGAAGAGCTAACTAGTAACTGAGACTAAGTCAATAATTCTACATTTCATATCTTGGTATCTCTTTGCTTTTGTGAATCTTACTCAATTTAGCATTTCAGGGTGCATGCGTCATTCTAAGAGGGCTCTACAGACATCAATCTTTCTAGACCCTAAAATAGAGCAAACTTTCAGTAGCCATAGAAGAGCAAGGAGGAGTAAGAACTCTTCAAGTATGAGGGAATCAAATCCTTCATCAACACAATCTTCAACTTCACCACCGCCTTCACCCGAACCTCTTTAAGAGTCAGAGATGGAGAACAACCATTCACTCAAGGATTTTGATGTGTCAGCCACCATTAATATATGTGGGGCCATTGATAATCTTGCAATAGAGGCCAACAACTTCTCCATCAGCCCTACAATCATGCAGATGATCCAACAAAATCACTTTAGGGGAACTCCTATTGATGATCCAAATCATCACATAGAGGAGTTTCTCCAGTACATAAACACTTTTAAGATTAATGGTGTTCCATTTGAAGGAGTACGCTTACTCATGTTCCCATTCACTTTGTGAGACTGAGCCAAGGCATGGATCTCCTCACAGACTAAACATTGTATTACGACATAGAATGATCTTTTGAATGCTTTTCTAGCTAACTATTTTCCTCCTAGAAAGACGACCTAGCTGAGGAATCAAATTACAAACTTCAAGCAACAAGAAGGTGAGATGACTCATGAGACATGGGAGAGGTTTAAGGACCTCCAATGCCTATGCCCTCACAATGGTTTGACAAACTGTCTGCTTTTACAAACTTTATACAATGGGTTATTCTTTAATACCCATTTGACCATTGATGCCGCTGTAAATGGAGCCTTGATGAACAAGTCGTATAGTGAAGCCTACACCATTATTGAAGATATGGCACTCAACCACATCTAATGGAGTTTAGAACAAACCAGTCAGGCATTCTCTTCCTCCAACTCAAGTGAGAAGTCGAGCAGGAAACATACTATAGATGTCATAGACTTGATTGCAATTAAGCTTGACACCTTAACCTAGAAATTTGAAAGGCTAGCCACTCACTTAGTCCAAGCAGTCAAGCAAGTATGTGAGGCTTATGGAACATCTAGGTATAAGTCTGATTCTTGTTTTGCACCATAGTTGAATGCCAATGAAGCACTAGAACAAGTCAATGCAGTAGGAAATTTCAATAACAGACAAGCATACAATCCCTTTTCTGAAACCTATAACTTAGGATGGAGAGACCATCCAAATTTCTCTTACAGGAACAATAATTCATAGAACCAATAGTAAGGTCAAGCTCAAGGTCTGTAACCTATGAGAAACCATCAATCGATGAATGTCAACTTCCAACAACCACTGGGGTATAATTCTAGCAACAACAGGAACCTCAATCAATTTCAGCAAGTGACTCCGCCACCACAAAAAATCAAGCTTGGAAAGCCTCCTTGAGACATTTTTCACCACACAAATCCAGTAGAATGATGATTTTTGGGTACATGGTAACATATTGAAAGATGATATTACACAACTGTCTTCCAAAGTTGATGGAATTGTTACTCACACAAAAATGTTGGAGAATCAGATAGCTCAACAAGCATTAGCCAAGCAAGGAATGTCTTCAGGGTCTTTACCCAGTCAACCTGTTTCGCACCCCAAGGAGACTTGTAAATCTATGAACTTGAAAAGTGGAGCAGTCATAGGAGGATCCATACCACCATCCAAGAGGAAATCTGGAGAGATTGCTGACACTACTGTTGAAGATATTGTTGAAAATCAAAGGAAGAAATTTGTTGGAAATCTGCATGAAGGTGATTCTTCTAGCAAGCCAACAACCCCTTTTCCCCATAGGTTTGATGATGTAAAGTTTAACAAATTTATGGACATTTTGAACAAGTTGTATGTAAATTTGCCCCTAGTTGAAGTCATGGCCAAAATGCCCTCCTATATCAAGTTCTTAAAGGATGTCTTAACAAATAAGAGGACATATGGATAGGTAGAATCTGTTATGCTTTCTGAAAGGCTAAGTTCCATCATCCAAAACTATATGCTTGAGAAACTACATGATCAAAGTGACTTTACTCTCCCTTGCAAGATAGGAGACTCCACTTTTGATAAAGGCCTCATTGACCTTGGAGCTAGCATTAGTTGGATCCCCATCTCTTTGTGGGAAAAGCTAGACTTGGGAGATTTGAAGCCTACATCTATGATAAAATTCAGCTAGTTGGCCTCTCAATTAAACACCCAAGGGGAATGATTGAGGTTGTCCCTATTCAGATAGGAAAGTTCTTTATTCCATGTAATTTTGTGGTCAATGACATGCAAGAAGACCTAACCAATCTAGTCCTTTTTAATAGACCCTTCTTGCGCACTGTAAGCTATTTAGTCAATGTTAGAGAAGGAAAGCTGACCGTCAGGGTGGGAGATGAAGAATTGGTATTTTAATTTTATGATGCCATGAAGTCACCCAGCTCTAAGGAGTACCTTTGTCTCATTGATACTATCGATACATTGCTTGAAGAAGAAAAGAATTCCGTTGAAACTATCTTAGATGATTTTGAAGAAGATGATGCAAGTGTCATTTTCAATGAGGGAAGTCCTGAAACTTTGGAGACTCCACCAAGTGTAGAAGACTCAAAGAAGAATGAAGGAAGCAATACCACAACTCCAAGCAAATAGGTAGAATGAAAACTGCTCCCACCAGGGTTAAGGTAAAACTTTTGAATGGACTTAGATGCTATAAAGATGTGATAGGTTATTCGATTGATGACCTCAAAGGAATCAACCCATCCATTTACATGCATAGGATAGCTTTGTAAGAGAATGTCAAACCATGCATAGACCCCCTGAGGAGACTTTACCAAAACATGATGGAAGTTTTAAAAAAGGAAATCCTATAACTTAAAAATGTTGGAATTATTTATCCAATAGGTGATAGTCCTCGGGTAATTCCTATACATGTTGTGCCTAAGAAAGGAGGCACAATGGTAAGTAAAGGAGAAAATGATGAATTAATACAAGGAAGAATCGTCACCATATGGAAAATGTGCATTATTATAGAAAATAGAATAAAGCCACCAGAAAAGATCATTTCCCTTTACCTTTTATTATTTTGAGGCTAGAAAGACTTGCTCACCAATCCTATTTTTCCTATCTTGATGAGTAGAGTGGGTTCTTTCATAGTCCCATCTATCCACCCGATCAAGAAAAGACCACATTTACTTGCACATATGGAACTTATACATATAGGTGGATGCCCTTTGGGATTTATACTGCTCCCGACACTTTTCAAAGGTGTATGATGACCATTTTTTCAGATTACATTGAAAACATTGTGGAAATATTCATGGATGACTTTGGTGTCTATGACAATTCATTTGATGATTTTTTGTTAAATCTAACTAAGGTTTTGCAGAGATGCCAACAAATCATCCTCGTGCTTGATTGGGAGAAATTCCACTTTATGGTGCAGACTGGTGTCGTTCTAGGACATGTTATTTCGAATAAAGGCATTGAAGTGGATAAAGCTAAAGTGGAGGCTATTGAAAAGATGTCAGCTCCAACCAATGTGAAGGAAATTTGTAGCTTTTTGGGCCATGCAAGCTTCTACATAAGATTTATTAAGGATTTCTCAAAGATTGCAAAGCCTCTATGCTCCTTTTTAGCAAAAGATGCCAAGTTTGTTTTCAATGATGATTGCCAAATTGCCTTCCAAAACTTAAAAGATGCTCTAGTTTCATCTCCTATTATCCAACCTCCAGATTGGAGTGATCCCTTTGAATAAATGTGTGATGCCAGTGACTACACCATAGGAGTAGTCTTGGGCCAAAGAAAAGACAACCAACTCCATGATATACTCTACGCAAGTAAGACCCTTGATGAAGCACAAATCAACTATGCTACTACAAAAAAGGAGATGTTTGCCATTGTTTATGCATTTGATAAATTTAGATAGTATCTAGTGGGATCTAAGGTCATTATGTATATGGATCATGCTGCAATAAGGAACCTTATGAGAAAGAAAGACTCTAAACCTCACATCATCCTCTATATATAGCTAGTACAAGAGTTTGACTTAGAAATCAAAGATAAGAAGGGAACCGAGAATAGTATAGTTCACCATCTCTCACATCTTTCTACTAGTATTGAAGATAAAGTTCCTATTGATGACAAGTTGCCCATTGAGAAGTTTTATGTGGTAAACTCTCTTGTTCGCAAAGGTTTGCTGATTTTGCAAACTACCTTGCCACAGAATGTCTTCCACTTGATTTCACTTACCAACAAAAGAAGAAGTTCCTTCATGATGTTAAATTCTATTATTGGGATGACCCTGTATTGTACAAGCACTATGCAGATGGACTCATCAGGAGATGTATCCCAAATGAAGAAACTGCTATTGTGATTTCAAATTGTCATTCCTCTCCCTATGGCGGATACTTGGAGCGAATAAAACTACAACCAAAATCCTTCAATCTGGTTTTTATTGGCCAAGTCTATTTTATGACGTACACACATTTTTCAAGCCTTGTGACAACTGCCAAAGAGTTGGGGAATTTCAAGGAGGGATGAAATACCATTGAACTCCATTTTGGAAATGGAAGTCTTTGATGTGTGGGGCATAGATTATATGGGCCCTTTTCCATCCTCATGTAGCTACAAGTTCATCTGAGTGGCCTGTGATTATGTTTCCAAATGGGTGGAGGCAATCCCCACTCAAGCTTCATATGTAAAGTCAGTCATAAAACTATTCCAGAAGATCATCTTCCTCAGATTTGGAGTTCCAAGAGCAATAATATCAGACGATGTCAGCCATTTTAATGAAAAGAATTTCAACAACCTTCTTAGCAAGTATGGAGTGAAGCACAAGGTGTCCACACCTTATCATCCTCAAACATTAGGTCAAGTGGAGATCTCAAATAGGAAACTAAAGGCTATTCAATAAAAGACCATCTCCAATTCAAGGAATGATTCGGCACTGAAGTTAGACAATGCATTATGGGCTTACAAGATAGATTTTAGAACTCCTATTGGAACAATTCCTTTCAAGCTTGTCTATGGAAAATCGTGTCATTTACCATTATAATTGGAGCACAAGGCAATATGGGAAATCAAAATCCTAAGATATGACCTCAAGAAGGTGGGAGAGAAAAGTTTGTTGCAACTCCAAGAGTTAGAAGAACTAAGAATAGATGCTTATGAAAATGCCCAGATCTACCAAGAATAGACTAAAAGATGCCATGACAAGAGAATCAAGGTCAAGGACTTCAAAGAAGGAGACTAAGCTATGTTTTTCAACTCCAAACTCAAATTCTTTCTAGGGAAATTAAGATCTAAGTGGTTCAGGCCATTTTTAATCTTACAAGTATTTCCATATGGGACAGTGGAGCTATAAGGGAAGCAATAAACCTTCAAGGTCAATGGACAAAGATGCAAGTTGTACACCACCGGAGAAGAAATTGACAAGGGAGCCTCTTTCTCCCTCTAATATGTTTGATCCAAAAATTTAAGAGTCTTACTCTAGACTTTAAACGGAGGAACTCGTGGGAATTGAACCCATATTAGGATAGATTTTATTAAGTAGTTTGAGTCAAGAACAATCTTTAATTTCCTAAAATAAACTTGTCATGGATGAATGTAATAATTTAGACACTTATATTTGCATCTCATCACTTCTGCATGTGCTCATAAGAAGCTGATTTCTACAAAAATTCATAAAGACACAACGTGTCTTTATTTGACAAGTCGTGTCAGCAGATACAGAAGGAACAATTCGAGCAGATTTTCAAAAAGACATGATGTGTCTCCCAATGACACATTGTGTTGTTATCAAATAGAGAATGTGCTATTATCATCTAGAATTCTACACGTAGTGTGAAAAATCAAGCACGACATGTACCTCATACACAAAAATGAGGAACTTTTCCAGAATCAAACATGTCGTGTCTTTATTCAAACACTATGTGTCTTTATTAGTGAAGAAATTTATACTTTGGCTTCTGCATTCATGCATGACGTGTGCTAAAAAGAACATGTTGTGTCACTTTCAAGTCCGATTTTGCTCAAAAGACAATAACAACTTCTGTAAGAAGACATGCCATGTCCTAAAAGAGACACGACATGTCCTTTGATGAGAAAGGGTTTTTTTTTACCCTAATCCCAACCCGTCACTCTCACTCTTACAACACAATCATTCCAAAAGAGCCATGTGCACCTATCCTATTTGAACTGAGCTTCAGTGTGCGCCACCATGAAGCTACCTCTCCATCATCATATTCTCCAATCAAGCTCCACCGTGTGTGCCACTGTGAATATGCTTACAACCTCCAAGGCTGGCTTTTATCTCCTCCATCTCATTCCAAGGAGCGAAGCTGCCTAGGAAAGCCACCACTAACTTTTTCCATTGCCAACCTCAACTCTCTAGGTTAAGCAAGCAAGATTCCTCTTGACCATCATCCTTCTTTCCTCTTCCATCTATCCTCCAAGATATGGTGGAAGCATCCGTCGTGTGAAGACTCTGTGTGCATCCACCTCTAGATGCTACTCCTCTCTTGGTACACGACGTGTCATCTAAGAGACATGACATGTCTCCATGTAGTTCTTTCAACATCTCTACCAAAGCACACAGCGTGTCATCAAAAAGACATGACGTGTTGAAGGGTCATTTCAACACAACTCACAAGATGCAATGGAACACATGAAACAAACCTCCAACCACAAGCACAGAGCAAGCTCTTCCTCGGCCCCATCCTACATCTCTATGACCCAATTTAGGGTCACAGTAGAGGAGGTCCCTACTTACTAGTTCCTCATCTCAAGGAGGGTGCTCCCCTCACATTTTTCATGTGAGAAAACACTGACTTCCCTGGGATTCAAAGATGAAGTCATCATGAATCTGAAGGAACTTGGACTCCACTACCTATGATGCTCGCTAATGCATACTTACCCCCACCTTGTATATGAGTTTCTTACTACTCATGATAGAGAACAACCCACAGAAAAAGTTGGAATTGTATGAAATGATTTGTTTTTGTTTAATGGGCCAAGGCTTCAAACTAACCTTTAGACAAATCTGTGAGATTTTAGAGTGTCATTATGACGGGGCACTGAACTTCCCTCCAGCTTTTAACAGTGACAAATTCTGGTATGAGATCATTAATGAGGACCGTCATGATGCCAAAAAGGCCAGGGCTTCTTCCATCAACAACCCCATCTTCATATATGTCCACCGCCTTCTCAGTATAGGGGTTTTTGCAAAGAAGGAAAGTCAGGGAGTTTGCGGGAAACAAGACTTGTTCTTTCTGTGGGGCATGGTGTATGACCATAAGATCAATGCATGCTACTACATTCTTACCAGGTTCTTAGACATCAAGAAAATGAAGAAGAGAGAATATGGGGATATCATGTTTGGGGGTTTGATTACTCTTATTGCCAAGAATCTTGAGGTGGACCTGACAAGTCTATAGGTTGCACTAGGTAGGAATCTGGTGGATATTCAATACCTTCTTTCTACATGCTTGATCTCTAGAGTTCTCAATGATGATATCAAGTTTAGACAGTTCTTTTATGATGACCAGTACATTGACATTCTGGACTTAGAGAATATCACCTTGATAAATAAGGACAATTGGAAGGTAATCCTTACTAGCCCGGATGATGTAGAAGCCCATGAAGGACCACAAGCTACTGAGGCACCCCCTACAGCTCCACTACCTTCCTCCACAGGCACTCAAATAGAGTACTCTTGGGTGATGCCTGATGTTAGGCATCCTTACAGCTACGTGCAACAACAGTTTGACCACATAGACGGCTTCCTGGACCTGATGGGTCTACAATATTCTATTATGCATGACAAGGTCCAACACATGGATATGTGGCACATCTCTCAGAGCCACTATCCAATGCCTCAGCAGCACCACTCTACACCTCAGCCACACCACCCTACATCTCAGCTGTCATAGCCCAAGTCTACCCCACATCCCATGCATGTTAACATTCCGGATGATGATGATCTCATCATCCATTATTTTCCTACTGGTCACGGGGGAGCTGGCCCCTCCTACTGATACCAATCCATGACCGCTACCCGGTTGAATTTTCTTTGAGTTTGATTGATGCAGTGAGGACATTACAAATTTCAATCTTAGTGGGGATGCAACTGACTGACAATGTAGTTGTTTTTTTGTTTTTGATGTTTAGTTCTTTAGTTTAATCTTTCTTTTAGGTTCTGCTTTTCTTTTTCTTGTGGCAAGTTCAATATGATGTGAGGCTCACTTTTTGTAATGAACTGTTCTCTTCATAAGTTTGAACCATCCTGTCCTCTTTCATACAATTTATCATTTGAAGGAATTGTTAAAGAGCATGCATGAATCAAATGAAACCCTTTGACCATCAACATGTGCTTAAGTCTAGTTTATACTTGTATCTTGAACATTCACCTTTCACATCTCTGATTGCTAGAAATATGTAATGGTCTCAAATTTTTATGAATGAATCAACTTTACAACATCAAATTAGGATATGGGATGAACTTGCCAAGCTCTTAGTGCATATACAACCGCTCTTTAAGTGAAAAAATTTCAAAACAAATGAATGAAATCTTTCTAGTTTTACAATTTAGTTGAGACTCTTATGTTGTGAAAAAATTTCAAAAATTTTATTGCCTTGTTTCACCCTCATACCCCATAAAAGATGGCCAACTAACCACATATCATGTTATCCAAGTGTAAGTCTGATCTAGCAATGATGGTTAGGTGGTATGTCTCAAAAGAGGGTAAAACACCCCAATCAACACTCCACGTGTGCATAAGCCTACATTAGCACCTGAGTGTTGGAACTCATAATCCATTGTCAAATAATATTTTGGGAAAGAAGAAGAGTACAACTATGATTGTTAATTTTAACTAAGATTTTTCCATTTGTACCCTTAATAGTTGAGAATTCATGTTGCACATCCACTAATTGTTTGTCTTGGGCATCCAAATTCTACTTCGTATTGTTTAACCAGTTGATTCATTAATTTGTGACCATCCTTGCTGAACTAAAAATCTCTTTGATGGGTGTTTAAGTTTAATTTAAGGCTACAGGTATAAACATATTGATCATGGTTGATGTGGTCTCATACTCATCTTTCTTTTCATTTAATTTGTACAAGAGGTTTGTAATCCCTTCATTTGTGCTCAATGATCTTTTTTCTTGAGGACAAGAAATAGTTCAAGCTTAGGGGGATTTTATGTGTGCATTTCATATCAACTTTTTGTATAATCTCACACACAAATTTAGTTCATTTTTCCTTCCATTTGCCTCTATTCATATTTATCTTACCACATTTTGGTTATTTTTACTTACCACATGATGTTGATTGTAGATTCCCATTCCAAGTGCCAAATTGGAGATAATCCAACTCAAATCCAACACCAATGTGACTTCCCCCCAACTTGCATCTAATTCAGAGTTTATTCCTAAAGAAACAACATTGCACACGGCGTGTCTCATTTGAGACACGATGTGTCCCTGCATAGAAACATTCACAGAATGAAGAACACGCTGTGTGGTATTTAACACATGGCGTGTGTGTCTCTAGTAACCTTAACACCAAGACACAAAGAACATGAAATGACTTGTCCCAACTAGGACACGACGTATCCTCAAAACCTGAAGGTCGGCTACAACTTTCTGCCAACACACACGACATGTGTTTAATTGAACACGTTGTGTGTCATTCTCCTAGATTGACTCCAGAAGATTACCACACTGCATGTCTTATTTAAGACACATCATGTACTTCACAGTAGCAGCAAGTCCTAGTGAGATTGCACAATGGGACATGGTGTGTCCTCTAAAAGAGATGCCGTGTTGCTATCAGTTTCTATAGAAACAAGAGAAACTACCCCTTGTTTTTAAAGACCAAGGAAACACAATGGGAAGTTATTTCTCATCATTTTTTAAAGTTTCATTCATCTAAGAGAAGTTCTAATCTAAGGAGGGCAATTTTGGGGTAGAAGAAGGTGGTTTCTTGGCAAAGAAACTCTATTCTACTTTATTTCTTCTCTGAAGGTGTAGTAGAGCTTAATTCTCTCACTCAAGTTTTTAGAGAGGAAAGATTGTATGAGTTGGAGTAGCTCCAAGGGTGGAATTTTATCCTCTAGATGGAGTTCTACTTCCTTTTGTCTATATCTTTGGTTCCTTTAGTTTTTTCTTCTCTTACGCATGCAAAACTCTGAAATTTTTGCATTGTGTATGTACATTTCCATTATGGATTAGTAGAACTCTTTTTTTGGGCATGGGAGAGTAACTCCCATGCCATTTTTCATGTGAACTCAAAATCTATATTTATTGATAGTTAATTTTCTTTTTCATGGATGTCTATGGTATTTCTTGCTTGTATGTTTGGCTGGCCACCTTTTGTACATGTTTTATTCTTACCTCATGCTTCAGGAGAATGTATGAGGGAGTAAGGAGTAGGATCCATGGTATGCTCTTGAACAAGGGAGTGGCTTGAGAATATTGAGGGTTATTGTTTTGTTCAATACTAAGAATAGATCTGGGAGCGTTCAACACTAAGTTTGGATCCTAACTAGCCTAGCTGCTTGTGTTCGACACTCAACTACATTGATCTTGTATACTTGTGGGAGATTAGTGAGTTGAGATATCTCTTTCTAAAATTCCCAACACTACTCTAACATGATTCACAAATAGAAAAACTATCAAGTATGGTGTGTGTATATATATCCTTTTGGAAAAACAAAATTTTAATAAAATAAGAAAGGTCTTGAGAATCTCAAACCACGTGTATTGCCTCCCACTAGTACTAAGTTTGGAGCCTTCAATCAATCTTATTGTTCTTTTCACCGTCAGGCATTGTCCAAAAGAAAAATGTTTCCATCCTCGTCATAGGAAATCCTCTCAAATGCCTTCATTGTTTGATCTTCCTTCCAAGGGTCATGCATGCTTCTCAAATGTTTTTCAACAATTTTCTCTCCTTTTGGGTCATCATCATAGATCTCAAAGTAAGAATCCTCATCAACAAAACTTTTGATCTCATTCAACGTGACCCCCTTAGGTAGATTCCCTCTTATATTCTTCTTGAAGGTAAACACACCCTTATGGGACTTCACATAAATTGGGCTTTGCTTGATGATGTCAAGCAATGAGGTGTTTACCTTAATCAAACTTAAGACCTTTAGAGTTTTCATGCCACAATTTTTATTTCCCTTGAGGAATGGGTCTTCATAGGCATTAAAGAGAGGGGTATCAATCGTATTGGACACTTTAGAACCTTGAAATATCACATTGGTATGTCTTGGATTAGAGATTGGGGCACTTGGTGGTGTAATCTCAAAGAAAGGTGGGACAGTTGGTATAATTTCTTTATAATCACTTGGAACAATATATTTTCTAGTTCATTTGGCACTCTCAATAGAAGTTGGTACACAAAAATTTCTAGTACACTTGGCACTCTCATCAGGACTTTCCAGTAAGGGTTCTCTATCATGATATTGATCAAACTACTTCCCTCCCTTGTTGAGCTTCTCAACAAACTTGCCACACCTCAAGACTGAAACCATCTTCACTTTCTCATAGGGAGGAGTGGGATCATGTGATGATTGTGGTGGTGGCGGTGGTCTTTGGTGTGGTGGGTTATGATTGTGAAGAATGTAGGATGGTTCTTGTGGAGGTGGTTGGCATGGGGGTGGTTCTTGTGGTTCATATTGTGGTGGTGGTTGTGAGCTGTGTTGGAAGTTGTATGGAGGTTCAGGAGGTGGTAGATCATAAGGGGTAGGGGGAGCTTGATATTTTGGTCTATCACAGATACCTTGAGGAGCACCCATAGAACCATTTTCATTGTTTGTGTTGGCCATGGTTTGGGAGGGGAGTCTTTCCTCTTCATAAAGGCCTAGTGAAAGGGAAATCTAATCCAACCTTTTCTCTATCCAATCTATGGTTTGTCCATGAAAGGACACCTCTCTCTTATTTCAAAAAGACTTCTTAACCTTGCAAGAACTTCTTCTTCAAACATGGAGTTGTTTCTTGGCTCTTGGTCTCCTTGTTGCTCCCATGAAAAGTTTGAATGATTTCTCCATTCTGAAGTGTAAGAGCTTGACATGGAGCCTTGGTTGTTCCAAATTCCATAGGATTGTAGAAATTGCAATCTTCACATAGAGCCTCCATGGACTTTGAGGGGTTATTAGAAGAACCTCACACATGAATCTTCATGAGATTTACCATATTTTCCAATATCTTCACATGTAGGGCGGTTGAGGAAATGGAGGGGTTTTTTCTTTTTGATCTACCATCTGGACTTCAAAGGGTTGCTTGACAAATGCACAAGGCACAACAAAACAAAAGTGGGCAAGTTAGAAAACCAAGATGCAAAAGTAACACAAAGAATAAAGAATAGAAATGGTGAGGGTAGTAGGAAAAGAAAAGATACACAAACTAGCTAGTTTGAATGCCTCTTTTCCTAGCAACAGCACCAGAAATCTTGGTGCGAGTCTCAAACGCACAATCAATTGAACTTTGATCGGATACACACAAAGAAAACACACGTGGATCATTCAAATTGATAATGGAATCAGTTTAACACACTTGATCAAACTATCCACACTTCACCCCCAAGCGCACAGGGTCATGTTGTAGTATAGGCAAGTGGCAATATAAGGGCCAATCCATAGGGCGTGAGGGGGCACTAGATCTAGGTTAGGGTGAGCTACATTCCTAATGCTAATAGTAGGGTATTTTGAGTTTGATGTTGGTTTGAGTTGATTATACTAATGATGTAAGAAATTGAAACAATTGAACAAGATAAGACAAGCAAACCATATGTTACTCTAAACAAGTTAAGTCTAGTGAACAAAATAAGGCAACTAACTAAGCAAGAGAAAGAAATTACAAGTTACACAAATGAAGTAAGTTAAACACTAGAGCAATTAATGACCTAGGTTATCACTAACGAGAAAGATTAACACTAGCAATCTCAAAAGATCACTAACTACTCAAGCAAAGCCTTACTATGCAAACCTAAGCAATTGACTAAGAGGTAGTGAAATCAACTACACTAGCATAAGCAAGCGAAGCAAACAAGATGGGTTTTAGCAAATTATGGGAAGAGTGGGCCATTTGGGGGAATGTCCCAAAAATCCAAGTTGGGGGTTAAAATAGCATGCAAGTCTTATATTTTCATTCTAGATTTCAAAACCAAACAAAATAGTCAAATGCAATGAAATAACCCTAGACTATGGTTGTACATAGATAGAATAGAGTATGGGAGGGGAATTATACCCTTTCACCCCCTATCTAGACCTACGAGACTCAGTTGGACCAAGGTCTAGGTGGGATTTCTATTGGATTCAACTAATCTATGTTTCTAGGATAGGGGTTATTAGGGAAATTTAGAGCCAAGGGTAGGAAGGGAGAGTAGAGATGAGTGTGTTTCACCTCATACTACTCACCATATAGCCTTTAGAAATCCCTAGGCAATTGCACTAATAACTCTTATACTAGATACTTACATCTCACACTTAGTTGTAGGAGACGATATTTGTATGTAGGAAGATAGGATGCTAGCCAGGGATCCACTAGTTGGACCTAGGAGTAATTCCTAAAATAGCCACATGCAATTCATTTTCCCCTAGAGTTAAAGTGTTATCAAGCATCATATAACAAGCAATCCATGTCTAGAAGCATAAATCACAAGTAAAATAATGGGAAATGAGATATAAGCAAGAGACAATCATCATAGAATGGAAATATGTTTATTACAAGTTATTTTCCCCAAGCACGGTATCAATGTAACAATTTATCCCACAAAGAGCCCACCAAGGGGGCATAGCTACTCATAATTAAAAAAAAGAGAAAAAAGGTAAGAAGGAGGTAGAAGGCCATGGTATCTCATGGAAGATCCCTCCTTCTTCACCTCCTTGTTGTATAAGTTGTGCACGTCCCTCCAAGATGGAAAATGTCATGGGAAGGTAAGGTTTGGTGGTGGAAACCCTAGAAAATGTGGGTTTTTGGGTGGAAATGAGGTGGATATGGAGTAATGGAGAGAGGAAGGTAGGTGGATCTCTTGAACGCAAAGAGGGATGGAAATAAATTCTAGAGGTAGCTAACCTAGTTTTGTAGCCGCCACTATGGTATATATAGGTGTTGGGGAAGCACTAGGGTAAGTGGGGGTAAAATGGGCAAAATAATGCAGAAAAGTAGGGTTTTAAGTGGCAGTACAACTATGGCAGGTAGAGTGTAGCACGACCATGGCAGTAGGAATGGTCATTCTAGGTATAGGTAAAGTTATAGTGTGAAAGTGGGCAAATGGAGGTCGGTAGCACGGCCATTCTACCAACCTCCATTTCCCCACTTTCACACTATAACATTACCTCAACATGGTCATGGTGGGGGCTAGGTAGCACGACCGTGTTGGATAGCATGATTGTGGTGGGCAAGTTGGGTTGGAGTTCATTTTGCACGTAATGGTCGTTCTAATCTTTGGTAAAATGGGGATTCTTGGAACGACTGTGCTGGCTAGCACGACCATTCTAGGGATGTGGATGTAGCTTGTTAATTCTATCATTTTACTGTGATCTTGGCATTTGTTAGCATGACCGTTCCTTGGCACCATGGCTGTATTGGGGTCTTTATCGTCACTTTGATATTTGTTCTTTGATCACTTGGGGAAGGTTGAGAGTCATCTTGGCTTCATTTTCGACTTCTTAAATCAAGGGGAAATCCTAAATTAAGCATTCCTATCTCCCATCCATTAAGTAGTGACCAAAGTACCTATAAAAGATGCATAAAGCCTCCGTAAGTGCAATTGATAGTAAAACACATATTGAGGGAATAACTTGTATTCCAAAATTTTCTATATGTGATTAAGATGCAAAAAGAGACAAGATGGAGTCCTAAAATAGGGCTACATCATGTCCCCAAACTTAAAAAATACTTGTCCTCAAGTATGCTCCAGCTAAATCTCTCTTCAATTTTTCCACAACCAAGAAATGAAAAATGCAATGCAACTGATGAATATTGACTAAATGGGATCAATGATTACTATGAACATGCATTCCACCTCTCTCCTCTCCTCTTTCACAAACCAATCATAATTAAAGCATTGAGCATACAAACTTCAAATATAGGGCATAGAATACACAATCAATCCATATAGCTATCATATAACTCTGGGTAAATCATTTCATGGTGGTGGAGATAAAAAATGACTAATTTTTTTGTTTTACATTCATGCATTCAATCTCATTTGTCAATCCACAGTAACCCACATGTCTGCAAAAATGGGCAAAACAAGCTAGGTTTGTTATTTCCTAGCTTAATGGGCATGCAAATGGAAGAAAGGGTTGTGGTAAGAGTTAGGAGTGCTATTACATAGGGGTGCTCATCTTTTCTTTATTTAGATGTTATTACATAGAAGCATCTTTTATTTTCTTTTTTATTTTATTTTTTATTTTTCTTTACCATTGATGTATCTAGGGCACATGGAGGTGGGAATGAAGCAGGGATATATATATATATATATATATATATATATATATATTTCCACCCCAAACTTTTGGAGGTGGTCAAGGCATAATATGTGCACTTTGGCATCCTTTCATGAGGCAGAGAGGTATGTAGATGATAGAAGAAAAATGAGTCAAAGAGGTGTTACTAGTATGGAATTCAACATGAGATCTCATGCATGAAAGCTACTCTAATAGCTTAATTAAGTAATGACACGCCACATGAATGAGCAATATTGAAACCACACTTTTATCATGAGATTATACAAAACCCTAAGTGTTTGCTGCTTGATTAAATCATAATTTAACCAAACAATTCACAAGCATAAGAGAGGTGATTCACATGTAAAAAGTCAAGAGTAAGGTTTTTGACTAGTTATTACTACACTGGGAATGAGACACGGCCCAGACTCCTATTTCAATCTAAATTTTTTCTTAATGACATAAGAAAACAAAAACATTTAGCAATAGATCATGATAATGAAGCATGCATTTATCAAAGGTCAACATTTTCATCCAATAAGTAGAGATTGGGTCAAAACATGCTTTTTAGACAAGAAGTTCAAAGTTTGGGTGAAATTGGCCAAAATGGTGCCAACTAGCACTGAATCACATCCAAACCTACTTTTAGGGAAAAAGGCAACATTAAGCAAGAAAATTCTAACTAAAACACACAAAACTACCAGAAATCAAGATGAAATGCAATGCATGACATGGAATGGCAAAAAGGACAAAATTTTTAAAAATTACACAAAAATGCATGAAACTAACTACATGATATGCAGGAATGAAAACACACAAGGTCAGGATGGACAAGAATGAGAGTTAGTCAAACTGTTTGATCATCTTAGAAAAAATGCAAAACAATGACCATAGAGAAGGATTGATGCAAAACAAGGGCTTACCACCCTACCACCCCAAACTTTTAAACCATATTGTCCTTAGCATGAAATAGAAGTTTAGAATAGTATGAAAAATGGTATGTAATTTTAGAAGAAATTTTCCAAGAGATGGTGTGATCAATGTAGTATTAGGTGAGAAGAGAAACTCCATCACAGACATTCAGTGCAAAATGGTCGTTCTGGATTGCAAGCAACACAGTCGTGTTGTGGGGTGGGGTTGTTCTGCATTTCATCCTATAGATTTTTCACTAAACTTCATTTTTCATTTCAAACTTGATCTCCTCTGTGGTTGGCTTCTCCATGCATCATCATTTCTCCATGGTACCTTCTCTTACATGATTCACAAATAGAAAAACTATCAAGTATGGTGTATGTGTATTTCTTTTTGGAAAAATAGAAGTGTAATAAAACAAGAAAGGTCTTGAGAATCTCAAACCATATGGGTTTCCTCTAGCAAGCGCTAAGTTTAGAGCCTTCATGTAGGCTTGTTGTTCTTTTCGTCATCAGTTGTTCTCCAAAATCATAATGTTTCAATCCTCCTCATAGGAAATCCTCTCAAATGCCTTCATAATTGTTTGATCTTCCTCCCAAGGGTCATACGAGCTTCTAAAGTGTTTTTCAACAATTTTCTCTCCTTTAGGGTCATCATCATAGATCTCAAAGTAAGAATACTCATCAACAAAACTTTTTATCTCATTCAATGTGCCCCCCTTAGGTTGCTTCACTCTTATCTTCTTGTTGAAGTTATACACACCCTTATGGAACTTCACGTAAGTTGGGCTTTGCTTAATGATGTCAAGAAATGAGGTGTTTACCTTAATCATACTTAATACCTTCAGAGTGTTCATGTCATAGTTTTATTTTCCCTTGAGGAATAGGTCTTCATATGCATTGAAGAGAGGTGTGTCAATCATATTGGACACTTTACAACCTTGAAATATCACATTGTAATGTCTTGGATCAGTGATTGGTGCACTTGGTGGTGTAATCTCAAAGAAAGGTGGGAAACTTGGTAACATTACTTTAAAATGAGTTGTAACAATTGATTTTCTAGTTCCCTTGGCAATCTCAGTAGAAGGTGGTACACAAGGGTTCTCCATCATGATCTTTATCAAACTGCTTCCCTGTCTTATTGATCTTCTCAACAAATTTGTCACACCTCAAGACTAAAATCATCTTCACTTGTTCATAGGGAGGAGGGGGAGCATGTAATGCTTGTGGTGGTGGTGATCTTTGGTGTGGTGGTTTAGGACTATGAAGGATGTGTGATGGTTTTTGTGGAGGTGGTTGGTATGTGGCTTGTTCTTGTAGTTGATATTGTGGTGGTGGTTATGAGATGTGTTGGATGTTGTATGATGATTCAGGAGGTGGTGGAGCCTAAGGGATATGGAGAGCTTGATATTTTGGTGGGTCATAGATTCCTTGAGGAGCACTGATAGAATCATTTGCATTGTTTGGGTTGGCAATGGTTTGGGAAGGGAGTCTTCTCTCTTCACAAAGGGAAAGTGAAAGGGAAATTTGATCCAACCTTTTCTAAAACCAATCTATGGTTTGTCCATGAAAGGACACCTCTCT
This sequence comes from Alisma plantago-aquatica, assembly GCA_963693085.1. Taxonomy (NCBI): domain Eukaryota; kingdom Viridiplantae; phylum Streptophyta; class Magnoliopsida; order Alismatales; family Alismataceae; genus Alisma; species Alisma plantago-aquatica. The sequence goes on along the minus strand of OY856409.1, from coordinate 1,928,588,187 downwards.
CTTCACTTCATCAAGATTTCTTAACCTCACAAGAACTTCTTCTTCAAGCATGGAGTTGTTTCTTGGCTCTTGGTCTCCTTGTTGCTCCCATGAAAAATGTGGATGATTTCTTCATTCTAAAGTGTAAGATCTTGACATGGATCCTTGTTTATTCCAGATTCTATAGGATTGCAGAACTTGCACATCTTCACAAAGAGCCTCCATGGAGTTGGAGGGGTGATTAGAAGAACCTCCCACATGAATCTTCATGAGATTTACCATCCTAGCCAATATCTTCATCATGTAGGGTGGTTGAGGAATTAGAGGGGTTCATGCATCTCAGTCTACCATCTAGACTTCAAAATGGTTGCTTGTCACATGCGCAAGGAACAAAAAAACAAAAGAGGACAAGTTAGCAACACAAGATGCAAAAGTAACACAAAGAATAAAGAATATAATTTTTGAGGGAAATAGGAAAATCAAAGCTACACAAACTAGCTAGGTCGAGTTCCTCTTTCCCCGGTAATGGCGCCATAAAGCTTGGTGCGATCCTCATACGCACACCCAAATCAATTGAACTTTGATTGGGTACACACAAAAAACACATGTGGATCTTTCAAATTTATAAAGGGCCTAGTCTAACACACTCACTCAGACTATCCACACTTCACCTGCAAGTGCACGAGATTGTGTTGTAGTATAGGCAAACTGCAAGATAAGGGTCAGTCTGTAGGGAGAGAGGGGGCACTAGATCTAGTTTAGGGTGATCTATGCTCCTAATGCAGAGTAGGGTTTTTAGGGTATGATGTTGGTTTGGGTTGATTATACTAATGATGCAAGTAAGAGAACAAGACAAGACAAGCAAACTCAATTTTACCCTAAACAAGTTAAGTCTAGTTAACAAAATAAGGCAACTAACTAAGCAAGAGCAAGAAATTACAACCAACTTACACTAATGAAGGATGTTAAACACTAGAGAAACTAATGACCTAGGTTATCACTTGCTAGCAAGATTAACACTAGCAAGCTCAAAAGAGAACTTACTACTCAAGAAAGGCCTAGCTATCCAAACCTAATCAATTGACTAAGAGGCAATGAAAGAAAGTAACTACACTAGCATGTGCAAGCTAAGCAAACAAGATGGTTGTTAGCAAATTATGGGAAGAGTGGGTCGTTTGGGGGAATGTCACAAGAATACAAATTGGGGGTTAAAATAGCATGCAAGTCCTATAATTTTATTCTAGAACTCCAAACCATACTAATAGTCAAATGCAATTAAATAATCCTAGACTTTTGGTTGGCCATGGATAGAATAGAGTGTGGGAGGGGAATTACACTGTTTCACCCCCGATCTTGCCTTACGTGGCTCAACTGGACCAAGGTTTATGTGGGATTTCTATTGGATCCAACAAATCTAGATTTCTAGGGTAAGGGTTATTAGGGCAATTGAGAGCCCAGGGTAGGAAGGGAGAGTAGAGATGAGGGTGTTTCACCTCATATTACTCACCAACTAGACTTTAGAAATCTCTAGGAAATTACAATGACCACTCTTACACTAGCTTCTTAGATCTCACACTTTGTTGTAGTAGAAGATAATTGTATGTATGAAGATAGGGTGCTATATAGGGATACACTAGTTGGACCCTAGAGAAATTTCTAAAATAGCCACATACAATTCATTTTCCCCTAGATTCTAAGTGTTATCAAGTGTCGTATAATAAGTAATCCATGTTTAGAAGCATAAATCACAAGTAAAATAATGGGAAATGAGATAGAAGCAAGAGTAAATCATCACAGAATGGAAATACATTCATTACAAGGTAATTTCCCCTCAAAATTATATCAAAGTAACATTTATCCCCCAAACAGCCCACCAAGGGGGCTTATCTACTCATAATAAAAAAGACAAAAGGAAATAAGAAAGAGGTAGAAGGCCATGGTATCTCATGCAAGTTCATCCTTCTTCATATCATAGCTATAGAAGCTTGTGCGCCTCCCTCCAAGATAGAAAATGGCATGGAAAGGTAAGGTTTGGTGGTGGAAACCCTAGAATACTAGGTTTTTTCATGGAAATGAGGTGGATATGGATTAATGGAGAAAGAAAGGTAGGTGGAGAGCTTGAATGCAAAGAGGGATAGAAATCAATGCTAGAGGTAGCTAACCTAGTGTTGTGGCTACCACTATGGTATATATAGGTGGTGCTGAAGCACTAGGGTTAGTGGGGGTAAAATGGGCAAAACAATATAGAAAAACTAGTGTTTTTAGTGGTAGCACGGTCTGTAGGGTAGGACGACTGTGGTGGGTATAATGTAGCATGACTGTAGTTGTAAGGAACGGTCATGCTGGGTAGAGGTGAAGTTATAGTATAAAAGTGGGGAAATAGAGGCTAGTAGAAAGGTCGTGCAGGGTGGTGCGTCCCACCACAGGTTCACACATTAATCAATTTAGATTTGACTAGATGTGTCACACGAGTTTGGAACACACTAGGTAAATTTTAAAATTTATAAGGGACCTACACCAACATGCTCATACAAACTAAAATGCTATGCCCTCAAGTTCATGGGATCATGTCATAGTATAGGAGGGCAGCTAGTATAGGGTCGATCGACAGGGAGAAAAGGGGGCACTAGAGCTAGGTTAGTTTTTGGGCTAGATTCCTACTGTGGAGTCTCAGGTTGAAGGGTTTAAAGGTTGTTTTCTAATAACACTAAGGGTGAACAAACAAGTAAAGGAGAATAAACAAGAATCAAAACCTAAGTTAACCCTTGACAGTTAATTCTACTAAGCTAGAAAAGACAAGGCAATCAAGGAAAAGGGTGAGCTATGCTAAGTCAATCAAGAAGAGGTCTACGCTACACTAAGCAAGAAAATAAGACAAAAGAGAAATTAAATATTTAAACTAGCAAGAGCAGATCAAGAAAAGTTAAGAAGCTAACTAAGAAAGTAAAGAACTAACTAAGCTAACATTAGCTAAGCAAGAAGGTAAATAGAGTTTTAAATCAATAAAGATATGTGTGGGCTATTTGGGGGATGCACTAATTAATTACGTTGGAGTGTAACATATGAACATTATACTCTAGTTTAGATTATCAAACCAAACTAAAATCTAGAGTCTATTGAATTTCCATAAACTAGTAACTAGCCATGGATGGGATAGGTTGTGTATAGGGGAACTAGTCCCTAACACCTCCTACTATCCTTGCAAGGCTCAATTGGGTTAGGGTTTAGGTGCAATTCAATTAAAGTCTAAACAAGTCTATGTTTCTAGGTTACAAGATCTTAGGGTGACGAGGGGATGAGGGTAGTAATGGTAATGGAAAAGAGGTTTTAGGCCTCACATCACCCACATTCTAGCCTTAAGAAAGCTCCATGCTAAGCACACTAAATTCATCTAAACCAGCTACTTAGATCTCTCAATTAGGGTTAGGAAAATTGATTATCATGTAGGAAGATGGGTAGCTAGCTAGGGATCCATGAATTGGACCTAGGATCAAATCCCAAAATTCACACATATAAGCAATTTCCCTAAATTTGTAGGTGATTTCAAGAATAGACCACAAAGCAATTCATGAAGAGTGAGATGGAAATACAAAATAATAATTGTAAATGAAATTACAATGTTTACATATCATTTCCCCCATCATGGTATCAAAGAAACATTTTTGGCCCCAAACATCCCATCAAAGGGGCCTAACTACTCATGGAAATGGAAAGTACAAAAAGAAAGGAGAAAGAGGGGGAAGTAGCCATGGATCTCAGTATAGATGGACTGATCCTCTTCTTCAGCTATTGTAGAGGTGTCCTCCTCCTTCCTCCAAGGTGCAAGGGCATGGAATGCGGTGGAAAGTGACCCAAACACCAAGAAACTAGGGTTTTGGTGATGAAAATGGACAAATGGAGTGGAATGGAGGTGGAAATTAAGTGGAATGGATAGGGGCAGAAATGGGGATATAGGAGGGGTATAAGGTAGCTAACCCCATGCCCCAACCACCACTCAAGTATATATAGGTGGTGCGGAAGCACTAGGTCATGCGGGGGGGGCGTAAAATCAAAAATGTAGTGGAAGAATTGTATGTAGCATGCGCGTGTTGGGAAGGGAGGAGAATTGTCATGGTGGGGAGGAATGATTGTGGTGACAAAATGGAAAAAATCACAATTCAAGTTGGATTTTGAACTAATGGTGGCACGAGCATGGTGGTCACCACAACCGTGGTGAGGTAAGGGTAACATGGCCATGGTGGGTACCTTGACCGTGGTGGCTTGGACACGCTCTACCCATTCTTGACATCACAGTCATTTTGCACTGACTGTCACACAATCATGCTATGTTGCATGGCCATTCTGGGGTCTTGTACCATGGATGTGTTGCTGAATGTAGTCTCCATATCTTGTCTCTATTGATTTGGAGTGAGCTATCACGACTGTTCTGTGGCATCACACCCATGCTTCTCTCTGTATCTGCACTTTGAGCTTGTACTTGGTTCATTCTTAGACATCTTTGCTTCAATTGATCTTTGGTCACTTGGGGTAGGTTGAGGGGGGCTTGGACTTCACTCTGGGCCTCTCTAATGGTAGAGAAACCCTGAGATCACTCCCTCTCTCTCTTCCATCCAAACATGGTCCAAATACTTAAAAAATATGTAAATAATGTCCATAAGTGCATTTTACACAAATATGCATATCAAGGGAAATAATATGTCATCTAACAGGTATAAATATGATTGAAATGCAATATGACACAAGATGGATCCTTAAATTATGGTTGCATCACTAGTAACCATGGTTGTGGTGGGTGATGCACATCGTTTAGCACACCAATCACTAGGGAAATTATCCTGGAGTTTATCCTTTTTCTACTTTTCGATAAAGGCTAGTATAGAAGGGTCGATCTATAGTGATGGTGATGAATATAGTTGAGTTTCAAATCTGATTGCGAAAATGAGAATGTAAAATCTGTTTTAAGAGTTTTTTAAAACTAAAACAAAATAAAATAAAGATGACGAATTAAAAATCAACTAATCAAAAGAAAGAAATATCAAAGCTAAGGGATTTCACCACCCTAGTCGATGTGAAATGAAGCCGAAGAAATTACACAATAAGAATAATAAAGGAAGGTATCTGAAACATTCATAAATGATTCACAAAAGATTAACTCAACATGAACCCATTGGTCCTGGCATTCACGGATCCTAGTGCAATCATCCTAATGGGGACTTTTCTGAGGTCTCATCCAAGTTACCATGAAATTGATTTGGTTGTTCTAAATCTTGGGTTCCACAATCGCAACTGCCAAGATTAATAAGCAATAAAAATGAGAAATCACTTTGCTCAAATCATCGATATATAAAAAAATCCATTTATCTAAAAAGTAGTGTAAAACTTTGATCTAATCATCACATGGCTAATGGGTTGCTCCCCTCACCTCGATAAGAAGACTACTCACTAGCCATAAGTGGGGAAGCAAAAGGAGGAAGGAAAGAAGTCATAGACCACAGGAAGAAGAATCTCCAAGGAGATCTAGGTGGTGCCAGTTAAACGACTTGATTTCTTAATCCTCCATTCCAAGAGAAAAGAACAAGAAGTAAGGAATGAGAATAACTAAGATCTAGAGATGAAGAACCAAATTTTTATTGCAAAAATGGAAGATTACAACTACGTAAGAAATGCGAGTACAAAATTGAGGACTACAAACTAAAACTCTGCTACAAGTAAGACTCAAATTACAATTAAGACTCGATGATTTTTCTTGTGGATTCCCCCCTCCTTTTATAGGGGAAGGAGGGATGCAAACCCTGAAAGGGGAAAAGAAGGTATGTAGGAGGTAGTTGGTGTTTGTCTTGTTAAGAGAAATCTCTTCCTTAATAGGCAATAAAGAAAATCAATGATTGCCTTCTTTTGACCCTTAAAATTCTAACTCTCTTCTCTTGAAGATTCCTATTCCCGAAGTGTCATGTGAATTTTAAATATTAACAAGCTTTAAATTACGTCCAAAATTAAATATTAAATTATGCCTTTGAATGTGAGAGTTATGCCTATTTTGGTGCAAGGTATATATTTAAATCATGCATTGCGGGAAAACAAAAAGGCACATTCGCTGGTTGATTCGATAGTCAAATGACTACCAAAATCATCAGGAAATATATTTTTCTTGTATAAATTGAAATTATCTTTTTAAAACAAATCTGAACTCCAAATTTGGAATTTGTATATGAGAGTTATGACTATTTTGGTGTTGTCTATATATGAATTTTAGGAACTACGTGAATTGTGTCTTCTAAGAGAGGTTAATGATTGGAGTGATTAGGCCATTTTCCTACAAAAATTCTACCAAATATAATTAATACTCCAAATAAAGAGAAAAAATCTAAACTAATACAATTAATTATAAAAATCAGAAAATAAATAACAAAACAATCCTAAAAAATATCTAAAAGATCAAATTAAAAAGGATTAGTACACATTTATCAAAATATCCCCGACTTGAATCTTTGTTTGTCCTCAAACAAATAAAATCACAAACAATTCTAATTTATACTAACAACATGTCTATCATCACCCTTGTAACATCATTTTATTCCTTATGTAAGGAGTGGGACCCGATAGGGGATCCACTTCCCTACTAGAAAAGAAAAGGCCACATCCCTTGAAACAAATTCCACTAAACAAATTTCACCAAAGGGATGTGTACCAATACTTCCTACATGTATGTATCATAGTACCAAAAATATTGCAGAGGAATAAGAAAGGTCTAACTTTTACAAAGCTTGTTATCATTATACATCACTTCACCATACATGGTTGTCAAAAAGGAAATCTAATCATATAAGCCAAAGATCAAGCTGAGGGTCATCTAACCACCTCTTCAAAGTCTCCCAAAAGCTCAGCCACAATGTTGAAGTCAAAGTCATCCTTTCTTTACATGGGTTTGGAAGCATACCCCACAAAAGAAGATAAGAAAGAGAAACATCAGCAAAAGCTGGTATGTGCATACTAAACTAGGAAATTGAGCAATATATGAAAATAAGGATATCAATTATAAATGATTCCCATAGAGGAGGAAAGTACTACCCAAAGGAGCATAAAAGAAAAGAACATTCATATCATGATGAAAGAAAAATATAAGTTCAAAGCATCCATTTGTTTCACCTGTGACAAAACTAGAATAATATATCATGTAGGTAGCAAATACACATCTACCAAAAATGTAGAGAGAGCAAGGTCTTGTATACATCTGCTCTATAATAGGGCGGTGGCGGGGTCTATCAAGATCTTCCTAGAAAGAATTTTCACATCTACCAATATATATAAAATATTCAGGTATTTTCACATATGCATTCATAAGTGGTAATTTTCACATCCACATAAATTCACATTCAACATTATACTAGTAGTCACCACATGATGCATAACAAGGATAAACAAGGGATATGAAATCAAAAATATCCAAAAAATTGTGCTACATATACATCCACTACCATGGTGGGAAAAGAAGCACAAAACATCCACTACAAGGTTGGCATAAATATCCACTTCAATGCAAGCACAAAGAACAAGATAAGAGTCCAAGAGAATATACAAGGTCATAATAATAATCTAGTTCATAAGAACCATGATATCAAAAGAATAGAGCATTGTGCACGATAATGTCCATAGGACCAAGAGTAAAACAAAAATAGGTTAATTTCCCAACATAGAGTAATAGGGGATACATCATAAAACAAGAGAAAGAAATTGCTCAATATGAATAATTGGGTATGCAAACATACAATAAGAGGGAGAAATTACTCAATTTGAATAATCGTTGATGCATCATACCTTAACTTTAGAGTCTATACTGTCCAAAGTCCAACCTAAGTGCAAGCCTAGGCCTCCAAAGATCCTCTAGGGAACGTGGAAAGGTCCAATGAGTAAGGTTCCCAAGCTTAGAGAGGCTGGTTTCTCCAACAAAGCTCCTATCTCGAGCAAGAAGCACCTTCTCCACTTTAGAGGTGAAAAACCCTAACAAAAGAACATGGAGATGAGGTGTTCATGGGTTCTAGGTGGAGTTTCACTATGGAAGACCATAGCTTCGACCTGGAGGAAGGTTGAAGGAAGATGAAGAATAGGAAAAATGAAGAAGAAAGAGAGAAAATCACTTGCCTTGATCAAAAACCCTAAAAGAGGACCTTGGAAACCATAGGTAGGGCTAGATGGAACTCTAGGAGACCTTTTCCTCAATAAGGGGAACATCTTATCCCTTGGACCACCTAATTATATAGCAAAATAGAGAAATATAGGTACTCTAAGCTAGAGGAAATAGGGAGTGAGCATTGATTTTGCATTGGATCTAGGAAGGGGTATATATAGCTTCATGGATAAGGAAGGGGTCAAGCATGAGGTGCACATGGAAGCATGAGGTGTACATGGAGTTTTCCATGTGTCAATAGCCTAGAGATTCTATGTCCATACAAAACCTCCCTCAGTTACTACCCACACTTTCTCTCTTTTATCGATATCCTTATCCTTAACATTATCTTTATCCTTATCTTGACCTTTATCCTTATCCTTATCTTCATCCTTATCCATAAAGGGGAAAAACCCTAAAATGTCCTTGAAGAGAAATACTTCAAAACCAAGTATAACTAGGAGCCCCAAATTCCAACAAATTCGAGAATGATAAGGAAACCTATAAGGATCATAATGCTTGTGACAATTTACAAATAAAACCTCCCAATTGGGTAAATTGTAGAAAAGTTCAGAATGTACCTAAAATTGCATAACTTGCATAAACAACATCCAAATTGGACCAAACTTTATCCACAAGTTATCTTTGATGTGTTGAATATACATTTGCCATTATTTTCATATTTGGAAGTTATATAATCACATTATTCATTACTTATGCCTTTTACACATTCTCTCTCCAAAACTTATCCTAATATTTCAAGGTTGTCCGAATTAGATGAAATTTGACATGTAGGCTAGTTTGATATGTAGATTTTGAATTTGAAGTTTGTTTCTACTATTGAGACTTGTTTTTATGAGATATGTCATATGGCCCATTAACAACCCATTATCTAAATTATTCATCCAATTAAGTTTCTTATCTTCATATTACCACCAAAATGAGTTATGTGGCATATTTTATGTATCCATTATAAACCTAAGATTAATGTAGAACATTATGTTACATTAAGGTGGTCTATATATGTATTATCTCATTGGTATTATACTGAACTTCTATTTAGGTCTAACCTTCAACCTTGTTTGGCTAAGTTCAAAGCGTCAACTTCCAGGGTAGGGTCCTAGATCTAGTATGTTACAGCACACCACCCCTTAAAGGGATTTCATCCTCGAAATAAAAACATCCATAAGAAAACTTATCCACCACCCCTTAAAGGGTTCATCTTATTATATCAAACTAAACTTTAGGTACAAAAGGTTCAACTACACTTCCTCACATACTACTACAAAAGAAGCATGCAAAAGGAAAATATAACTAGGAAAGATTAATTATGGAACTATGGGTCAACTTGTTCCTGTCCTTGTTCCTCATCATGAACTTCTTCAGCATCCATAGAAAAAACCCTTCCAGCTTTTCTTTCCATAGGCCTTCTACCATTATTTCCATTATTGTTGCCATTATTCCGAGGAGGTACTTGTTGTTGAGCCAGTGCTTGTCCATTCTTGAGCTTAGGACACTCAGGGTGAACATGTCCATGTTCATTGTAGTAGCGAAATATTGGCACCCTATCCCTTCTTTGGGCAACATTGTCCTCAGAATGACAATCACCTTCAGGGTGCTTCCTCTTATGATTGTTTTCCTTGTAGGACTGGAAACTAGGATAGGATTCCACAGCTAAGGCCTTATCCACTGTTGAAAGGTCAAGGGTAGTTGTGGAATAAGAGCACGACCTATGTTATAGTTGAGTCCATTAATGAAAAGGTCAGCTTTCCTTTATTCACGCAAACCTTCAGCATACCTCTCAAGCAGGAGGAACCTTTGCACATATGCCGAAACTGACATGGGACCTTGCTTCAAACTATAGAACTCAGCTCCCTTCTTCTTCAAAGCAACAGTACAGATGTACTTTCCTCGGAATAGAGCTAAGAACTCCACCCAAGACATGGTTGAGATGTCTCTAGTCCTTGAAATTCCATTACACCACACTCTTGTGGGTCCTTCCAAGACATACGTAGCAAACCTAACCTTCTGGTGTGGAGGACATGCCATACCATCAAATGTCCTCTCTATGGCCAACACCCAATCATCATATTTGTCCACCATCTCTATCTCACCCTCACCCTTGATGTAGGGTGGTTTCATCTTCATGAAGTTGATGATTGAGTACTCCTTGGGTTTCTCAGGCACAGAAGAACTGTTCATCTTCCCCATCATAGCTGAAGAGAGAAGTTGTCTCAACATGGTCAACTCTTGATTAGGAGTAAGATTAGTAGCAATAGGAGTACCTTGATCAGAATTCTGACTCTCAGAGGTAACAGGAGGGTCTTGTCTTGGCATCCCGTACTTAGGGTTCTGAGGTGTCTCAAAGCCTAGGTTGTCAACAAAGGAGTTTTGTCTAGCCATAAGGTTTTCATGCACAAGGTAAGGATACAAGGTGTAAGCAACCTAAGATAAAGGTAAACATCCTAACATATGACATATCTCATAAAAAGAAGTCTCAAAAGTAGAAACAAACTTCAAATTTGAAATCTACATATCAAAATTATTCATCCAATAAAGTTTCTTATCTTAATATTACCACAAAAATGAGTTATTTGGCATATTTTATGTGTCCATTATAAAACCAAGATTAATGTTAGAACATTAGTTACATTAAGGTGATCTATACATGCATTAGCTCATTGGGATTATACTAAACATCTATTTAGGTCTAACCTTCAACCTTGTTTGGCTAAGTCCAAAGTGTCAACTTCCAAGGTAGGGTCTGAGATCTAGTATGTTACACCTTACCTCCAAATTTGGCCAAGAAACCCAATATACTAAAACCAAAAAACACAAATTCTATATTCCATATCAAAAACAAATATCATATCTTATTTATAATTCAAGACTTTGTAGAAAAACATGCTTCATCTTACTTTTTCTTTGACACTATCATTTTTATTATTGTATTTTTTTATGTGAGTTGTTGCACAAGAACATGATGAAATTGGGGGGTGCGAAAACAAAGAAGGACGTGATGAATTTGTTTATACCTCCTCTATTCGACTCGGGATTTGAATTTGTGCAGTTGTGGCTACATTGGTCACATTTTTTCATGTGAACTTTTGGAATCTTTTGATCGTACGCCCCTTTGTAGGGTATAAAATTTTTTATATGGGAAGCATGCCACCCCAAACTTGATTTTTTTCCGGTGGTGATTCTTTGCTTCTCTTTTTTAGAAAGAAAATAAAGGGGAAACAAAAGGTGTCCTTGTGCTTATAACTTCACACAATCATTTTCTCTTTTTTTCCAAAAGTGTCATTACATTAGAAAGAATATTCATGTCAATCACATTATACAAGATTTATATAAAGTTAATATATAGTTTAAAAATAGAAAAAATTATGTTTGCTTTTGATTGATTCCATATGACTCGCCAACTTTTCCATGGAGTGATGCTATTTTGGGGTCCTAGGTGACATGATGGTTTCAAACATGGCAATTTCTGAAAATTTTCGTTCTAAATTCAAGTGGGTATGATTATTAAAGTTTATTCATATTGTCCAACTAGATAATGACCTTTTTGCAACAAAATAAATAAAAACATGACTGACTAGATAATTTCAATAAAAGAATAAATTACAAAAGCAATTATATGCAAAATAAGGAAAAATTAGATGTAGAGAAAAAAAAGATAAGAGGGTGGAAGAGAAACATACCACCCACCTCCACCCCGGACTTGTATTTTTTCTTGTCTAGAGCAAAACTCAAATCTAATATGGAGGGAAGAAAATTGTTGGGTTCACCAAGAGGCCTTTGTGGCTCAAAAAATGTTCAGTTGAAGGGGATGTGTATGAGGGTTGGGACCTTTATCAGAGGAGCTTCATAGTGTACCCAATGATAGGGTAATTGTGGAAGCTCAGTGGGGTTATCATATTTTCTTTCACCTTGCATTCCCTCCAATAAGATCCACAAATCCTCCTTCGATAGAAAGGGAAGTGTTCAAGATGGATGTGGATTGGGGGAGGTTGGTGGGTACCTAGCCAGTAATGTTGGTAGAGCAGGATGTATAGAGTTGGGTGGAGGATTTGGCTTAGGTTTTCCACCATCATAATGACCTACATATGGGATAATTGATGTTGATACAAAAGATTTCAAATTATTTGCAAAAGTGTTTTGCTTCTCCTAAAAAATAATGCCATCAACATTGGGTTTGGATATAACATATGGCTCGGATTCTCTTATACAAGGGGTTCCCAAAGATTCAATAGGGATGAGGACATCTTCCTTACAAAAAAAATAAGGGGATGTACAGATTCTTCCAAGGGTGTATCCCCTTCTAAATCATCCTAATGTAGAATGAGAATTGGTTGTGTCAAAATGGGAGGAATTGTTTTGTTAAAGGGGGTTGGACGCTCATTATCTAAAATAGACTCAAAAAAGGGATATGGTCTCTAATATCAATTGGGTTTATGTTAAGTATGGGAGGATTTGTTGGATCTTTAGAATGACTCTCCTACTTCGACATTTCACATTCAAGTAATAAAGTCTCTAAAGAAAATATAGGGATGCCAACGTCCTCATCACACACAATATATGGCTCCATGTTTTGTGTTATTTCTTCAGAATCTGACACATATGACACAAAGATAGGATCATTGTCATCATCGTTGGGAAGAACTATCATGGGTTGCTCAAGCTCTATAGGGGGAGTTTGTTATTTGAGCCACTAGTAAGGTATCTAGCATTGACTGATTGGATTCAAGTTTTGCTTGTCCCTTTGTTGCTATCTTCTCTAGGGCCTTAACTCTCTCTTGCAGTTTAGGATTAAAATGTGTTTTAGCATAGGATTTATACACCGCAAAATTTTGGCCATCATCACCATGCCCCTTATGATAGTATTGGGCCTTGTGCTCCTCATACTGATAGTGGTATTGCTCCTCATAATAATCTTCAGAAGATGATGGGTTGTAATTTTTGTTGCATTTATCTTGGTGGGAAGATTCAATATTATGAGGTGTCACCAAATCATGGGGGAACATATTTGGAAAATTTGGGTTTTGGGATTGGGCTTCCAACAAAGTGGCTAACAAGGTTTGACTAGTTATCAGTTTTGGTACCATCTTCTCTAGGGATCTAAGTTTCTCTTCTTGTTGAGGATTATATTGGGTATCATAAATAGGTCCATTTCCACCAAAGTTCTATTGGTCATACCCTCCAAAATTATGTTGATCATACCCCCCAGAAAATGGATAGATAGTAAGGTTCCCCATAATGGTTAACAGAAAAATATGGATTCACATTGTACCCACCAGGATGAAAGTGCTCGTAAAGAGGGGTGCTATGGGATAAAGTCAGACATGCAAGATATGCATGGTGGTAAAGACCACAATAACAATATTGTGGGGGATATTGGGATGCCCACTCCGTTTGAAAAGTTCCTGAAAGATATGCCAATCAATGCACGAGAGAAGAGAGATTACAAGATAATGGGTTAGTAAAAAGTATAAAGAGAACTAAAAATTATAAAGCTAAAAAATTATGGAATAAACTAAAATTACAAAAAAATCACTAGGAAGCAGTACTGCTGGAGTGGAAATTCAGCAGAAAGAGGAGATACACTTCTGGAATGGTGCTCGGAAGGCAAAAGAAATTACAAAAATCTAGAAGAAATTATAAAAAAGACTAAAGTTGTATAAGTTAATAAATATGAAACAAGATATACAAGTAACCAAATCTGAAAAGAAATTGTGTCATCTCCGGCAACAGTGTCAAATTGATGTGTGTTGTTGTTCACGCAACAATCACTAGGAAAATTATTCTAGAGTTTATCCTTTTTCTACTTTCTGATAAAGTCTAGTATAGAAGGGTTGATCCACAAATACAGCAATGAAGATATTTGAGTTTCAAATCCGATTGTGAGAACAAGGATGTAAAATCTATTTTAAGAGTTTGTTAAAACTAAAAAAAATAAAATAAAGATGTTGATTTAAAGATCAACTAATCAAAAGAAAAAAAAATACTAAAGCTAAGGGATTTCACCACCCTAGCCGATGTGAAATGAGACAGAAGAAATTGCATGATAAGATATATAAAGGAAGGTATGTGAAACATTCGTAAATGATTCATAAAAGATGAACTCCTCATGAACCCATTGATCCTATCTCTCACAGATCCTAGTTCAATCATCCTAATGGGGACTTTTCTGAGGTCTCATCCAAATTCTTATGAAATAGAATTGGTTATTCTAACTCTTGGGTTTCATGGTCACATCCACCAAGATTAACAAGTGATGAAAGTGAGAGATGACTTCATTAAGATCGTCGATATCCAAACCAAAAACCATTTATCTAAAAATTAGTATAAAACTTCAATCTAATCATCACATGGCTAAGGTGTTGCTCCCCTTACCTCGATAAGAAGACTACTCACTAGCCATAAGAGGGGAAGCAAAAGGAATAAGGAAAGAAGTCATAGACCACAGGAAGAAAAAATCTCCAAGGAGATCTAGGTTGTTCCAGTTAAATGGAATGATCCCTTAATCCTTCATTCCAAGAGAAAAGAACAAGAAGTAAAGAATGAGAATAACCAAGATCTAGAGATGAAGAACCGGATTTGTATTGAAAAAATGGAAGATTAAAACTATGGAAGAAAATGTAAGTACAAAATTGAGGACTACAAACTAAAACTCTATTACAAGTAAGACTCGAATTACAACTAAGGCTCGATGATTTTTCTTGAGGAGTCCCCCCTCCTTTTATAGGGGAAGGAGTAGTGAAAACCCTAAAAGGGGGGAAGAAGTAATGGAATAGGCGGTTTTTGTATGTCTTGATCAAGAGAAATCTCTTCCTTAATAGGCAATAAAGAAAATCATTGATTGCCTTCTTTTGACCCTTCAAATTTTGACTCTCTCTCTGTAGATTCCCATTCCCAACGTTTCGTGCATATTTCGGATGGTAACAAGCTTTATAGTGCATCTAAAATATATTTTTCCTGTAGGCCTTTGATTTTCCTTTCAAATTCATATTTAAACATTAAATTTTTCCTTTGGATGTGAGAGTTATGTCTATTTTAGTGCAAGGTATATATTTAAATCATGCACTGTGGGAAAACAAATAGGCACGTTCACTGGTTGGTTGGACAGTAAAATGACTACCACAATCATCTGGAAATATAATTTTTCTTATAGAAATTGAAATTATCTTTTCAAAACATATCTAAACTCTGAATTTGGAATTTATATGCTGGAGTTATGACTGTTTTGCTACTATCTATATATGAATTTCAGTAACTGCGGGAATTGTGCAAAACATCTTCCAAGAGAGATTAATGATTGGAGTGATTAGGGTATTTTCTTACAAAAATCCAACCAAATATAATTAAAAATCTAAATAAAGAGGGAAAATCTAAACTAATAAAACTAATTATAAAACTAAGAAAATAATTAACAAAAATCCTAAATATTATCTAAAAGATTAAAATTAAAAAGAATAAATACAAATTTATCAATGGGGGCTAGGTAGCACGTCTATGGAGGGTGACTTGGGTTGGAGGTCATTTTGCATAGAATGGGCATTCTAATCTTTGGCAACATTGTCGTGTTGTCTAGCACGGCCATTCTGGTGGGCTACTTGGCATGATTGTGCTGGATAACATGGTCGTTCTGGGGATGTTGTTGTAGCTTGTTGAATCTTCAATTTTACTATGACCTTGACATTTGTCAATACGGTTGTTCCTAGGTACCACATCTGTGTTGGGGTCTTTATCATCACTTTGAGCTTTTTTGTTTGAGACCTATGGATCCTATTTCTTCAATACATTCTTTGATCACTTGGGGTAAGTAGGGATTCATCTTGGCTTCATTTTGGACTCCTCCAAGCAAGGGGAAACTGTAACAACCCCGCCTCCTGGTAACCCCCAATTAAGGGAGACCAAGAGGTCAGAGTCATTATCCCAATTTCCCGAATCAAAGGTTCGACAAATAATCAGTAATAATTATTAAATTCTACCATTACTATACTGATTATTTGTCGAACCTTTAATTTGGGAAATTGGGATAACGGCTCTGACCTCTTGGTCTCCCTTGATTGGGGGTTACCGGGAGGCGGGGTCATTACATTTGGTATCAGATCATTGGTTCCTCATTTAGTCTTTAGTAATTATTAAATTTTACAAACTCTGTAGAACCTGAGGGAGTTATTAGAGGATTTTCCGAAAGACAGAGGTGTCTAGAAAAGGATCACGTCTGGGGGCTGGCAATATTTTCCTCTGCACCGCTAGTCAGAATATGAGGACTCCCAGATCTATGTGACTGCTTGGCCAATGTCTTAGGATCTGACTCAAAATAAGATACTTTTAGGACTCTCTCATCTATTTCGTGCCTTCTCAACCCTAATTATGTTAAGATTCTAAGGTTTAGGGTTTTTCTCTCTCTTCCTAACTCTCTTAAAGTATGGGTATGTATAATAAGGTTAAGGAATCCTCCACCAAATTAATGAAAAAGCATGTAAATAAGATGTCATGGACATAAGCTTAATAGTTTAAGCATAAACTAAAGAATAGTTGCATGCTTAGGTCACATGATGTGTTGTCATGCCTGTAGGAGAGACCTGAGGTTAGACCTCCTTGTCAGGATGATGAAGTAGAGTTGGTCTTGGAGGAAGAGACCTCCATTAAAGGTAGTGACCTGGCACATCCTCTGAGGATGATGCTAACCCTAACCCTAAGTGGTGGTTAGAGAGTGAGATGACATGATGAGATGGTAGTCATGGTTGACCTTGTGTGTGGGTTGACATGTTGTTGGTTTTGAATCCCTATGATAGTGTGAGCCATGTGAGGTTGGCTGACCTGGTACCTTTGGCGACCCAACCCTAGGAAGGGTTGTGCATGTTAGGGTGAAGGATAACTCCTTCCTTGATGAGGTTAGTGAAGAACCTATAGAAACCCTATGGGATTATATGAGCATGGCATAGTATGCACCCATAGTGGGTTAGTAAGTGTTGGCAGTAGGTCGAAACCCAGGCTAGAAGGGCATGTTGGATAGATTATGAGCTAAGCATATAAAGCCATAAATAATCTCGAGCGAACGTAGGCTTCACCCATGTAAGTGTATGCATGTGAGCTTGATCCACCCTTTTAGAGAGAGAACCTCCAATTGCAAGGTTGTTTGTAGGATTAGCTCTAGAGAGAGAGAGCAAGACCCGAATAAGAAGGTTGGAAGCTTAGACTCAAGGATATAAGGAACCTTGAGAAGTTGGGTATGTTGCGACCTAAGTGGATGGTTGTGGTTGCCTCTTGCATGAACCCTGGAGGCTTTTGGTATCTTGGTTGCCTTTAGAGGAACCAAACCCTAGAAGAAAGATGAGGCTGTTGGTACCTATGTGCAGATGATATAGGTGATTACCTTCTAGGGATAGGAAAAAGAGTTCCTTAGACCCTGAGGAGGCTTAGTACTAAGTTGTGAGGCCTTATACCTAGCTGGTTGTCCTGGAGGAGGACTCAACTCTGAGGTGTTGCTCTAGTAGAAGGATAATAGGAAGTGCATGTCATACCTTGTACATGCTTGGTTCGGG
The DNA here is from genome assembly GCA_963693085.1 of Alisma plantago-aquatica. Taxonomy (NCBI): domain Eukaryota; kingdom Viridiplantae; phylum Streptophyta; class Magnoliopsida; order Alismatales; family Alismataceae; genus Alisma; species Alisma plantago-aquatica. Next base: position 1,928,570,490 of record OY856409.1, on the reverse strand, counting down.
GTTAAAAGTTTGAGTATGCAGTGGGACATCAGTAAGGTGAACCTAGACCTAAGAGGGGAAGTAGTAGTGCATGGTGTACCTGATGCTCATGATGAGATTTGAGTTTCCATAGATTTGAGCATGGCACCCCTCATGTTTAGAGGAAAGGGAAACCCCCTGGATTAAGGTGTATGTTTGATGAACCCCTCTCATATAAGTTGGTGACATGGGAAGGTATGATCTTGGTACAATATTGAGGATTGATAACAAGTATGAGCTACCATGGAGACCTAGTATGGTTTAGAAGGTGGTCTATTTGTTAACTATGTGCCTTAGTAGTTTTCTAGGGCTAAGCATGCTCATGTGGATATAAACCTGAGACGTAGAGACATTTGTGACCTTTGTTTCTATCAAGATGTAGTTTCCTCCCATCCTAGAAGAGGGACCCTTCTGTAGGGTATGTACAACTTTTGTTGGGTTTGAGGAACCTAAAGAGGTCCCATAGGATCTTGAGAAGCTAAGTGGAGAGTACATAGTATAAGAATGAACTTGTAGACCCATAGATAACCATCTCTAAGTGCATGTGGATGTGTTACCATGGAGGTAACCAGTATGGGGCCTGATCGAGGTAGATAGGCCACCATGATCCATACAAAAGGATGTAAGTCAGACCAAAAATGTTGAGAGAGATGATGAAGACTTGGGTAAGGTTTCACATTGGATATGCACTATGTTAGGATCTTAAGTCTAACCTAGGGTCAGGTAGGGATAAGACTGACCGGCCTAAATCGCACGTCCTAAAATTGGAGGCGGATTTGAGGTAGTCGAGCTTTTATATTTATAAACTTGAATCCTTCTAGGCCCCCGCAACTTTGTTTACGGGGTTGAAGTAGATATACGGGGTCGAACACAGGGACAAGGGGGGTAGTGTTGAGAACACGGAATCGACACGCTACACTCTGGTAGGTATAAAGAGAGATAAATTCCCAAAAAGGGAAGCAGTAAGATGTCACAAATAAAACGAAGAAAACTATCTCCAACTGGAGCTACTAGAAAGATTTAAGGTTTTAGTCATTTAGCAGTTTTTAGGGGTTTTCATGCAACAGAAACAGAAAGATAATGCTCGAGCTAAAGCGAGGTACGAAGGGTAAAACTCCGGTAAAACAAGTGGCGGTAGAACCAGTCATGTACCCCTCCTCTCAAAGCGGGTACCTCTAACAAGGCATCAGCGCCCCTCTCGAGGTCACTAGACTAAAATTAGAGTGGAAAGGTTACTAAAGCAACTCCGTTCCAGGCACTCTCGTACTCCAGAATCGGACCAAACACTAGAGCCACAACACAACTCTCGAAGTTGTTGCGACGGGAAAACACGATTCGTTAGCTAAGCGAAACGTGATCCAAACATGCAAGCTAGAGTTCGGATATCAAACATAGCAGTCATCCAACATTGTGCACCAAAAATAGAGCAACAAGTAATTAAACATCTTCTATTTCCATAGACAAATAAAGGGGTCTTAATTAAAATGCATAAGTAAGGAATTAAATGACGGAAAGTAAAGATAGGTGTCGCCTCCTTGATGTAGAAGGACGACAGGGTGTTGTAGCTCTCCTGCCCGATATCGGTCAGAGGCCTAGCCCGATACAGAGGTGTCGGGAGGCACACCCTCTCAGGAGGCACACACCAACTGTCGACCGTATCGCTCAAGGACCCTGGCCGATACGCTCATGTCGGGCGGCACACCCTCTCGGGCGGCACGCTCGAAAAGCTAAGTGTATCGGTTTGATATAGTGTCCGGCTAAGAGCTACGCATTGTTGTTGTCGGGCACTTGTGTCGCTCATCTACGTCGGCCGATATCGGCCCGCAGTGTCGCCCGAGACGGTCCTAAGTGAACTGTCCCCTCCCTCTCGGGATGAGGAGAAGCTCACCTAGTGTCGCCCGAGACCAGCACTGGGGCACGACTCCTATGCTCTCACAGTCTCCTCGGAAGATAGCTCAACTCCCAACTGTCTGAATTCTAAAACTCCGAACTATCTTTTCGGCTCCCTGTAGCTGCTATTTATAGTCAGCTGGCCGGGAGGAGTTATGGTGCTCGAAGCGCCACGTGGCCCCCTTAAGCGTCGGTCAATGGACGGCCGATACAGGTATAGCTCGGCGCAGAGGTGTCTACTATCGGTCATGTGACGGGCGGCGCGCCTGCCGGTGGGTGGTTGTGTTGCCCGACAAGCTAGGTTGTCGAGGCGAGCTGGGCTCCCTGTCAGGTAGAAGGTGTGTCGTCTGTCAGCTTCTTCTCGCGCGACACCTCTTTGTCGAGCGTCTTTGTGTTGCCCAACCCCTGTCGGGCAGGGGTTGTCGGGCGTCAGGGAGGCTGAGACAGGCTTAGACTTATTCATGGGTCGGAGCGACCTTATTGCCCAAAAACGAGGAAAAATCTGCAAAAGATAGGAAAATTGGATTAAGAGCATTGCTTGGCCAATTATTGTGAAAGTGCATACAAAAGAGAGGAAAATAGCTAAAAATGGCAGTTTTGATAACAGAAAAACAATCTAAAATATCACAAAAGTTGGTGTTATCAAAGACCGATGGGAGTAGGAGTTGCCTAATTCCCTAGTTGCACATGACCATAGGGTCAGGAGGTAAGAACTATCATTGTCTGAGGGTCATGGGTTAGGAGATTGATCACCTTCATGAACTCATGGGACCAAAAGGGCAGATGAGGAAGGCACTCTCTGGATGCATAAGGGAAGAGGGATGACCCCAAAAATGTCAGCACCCTATAGACCTAGAGGAGATGACCAAGGATGGTATGATGACACAAGTGGGTTTGAGACCAGTTTTCCATGGAAGTAACCTTGATATCGAGATGTTCATGATGTAGGAACATGTGATGCATACTTCCAGTTAGATTTGAAGGTTTATTGGTGATGTGGGATGTACTATCTCTACTCTTGGAATGGGAAGAACTCTGTATTTGGACTGCATCCAAATGCTTATTTCCTCTTGTTATGGGAGTGAGAGATAGGACAGTACGCATGCCATACACCAAGGATAAAGATGATGTGAGTATAAATGTTTCTATGATAATAACGTACCCGGAGTGTATGATGTGTGGATGGTTTACAAACAACAAGACAACTAAGGTAGTCTTCTTATAAGGACGTTCTTATCATGAGTTGTATGGAATTTATGAGTTATATAATTTTGAGTTTGATAACCAAGAAGATGAGATCTGAGTTTTCTTGATGAAGATAGACCTAAAGTCTGAGAAGAGATGATAAGTGGAATACATGGAGGTGTATGTCTTCAACATTACCTAATACATAAGGATGTGAGGTGATAATGGATGCTCTAGTTGAGATGCAGTTTCCTAGTTTATCTAGAGGCTAGAAGAGGTTGTTAGGTTAGCCCTAGGTTTGGAAAAGGAGATATTTTGGGCTAACACTCGGATGTAATGAGATCCAGTGATCGAGTTAGTGGTTGCTTGATTAGCCATCCTAGGGCTTGTAGTGATAGAATAATGGTTGTAGAACTTCAGATGCACTTCTCTGGAGAAGAAGGTGATGAAACCCACGACTAGAGTGTTTTAGGGTTTTTGAGGAATCAACCTTGAGGAATCATGACATATAGGAGATCATGATTTTAGGTTCACCATATACCATGGTACTACTAAGATAATAAGTGGTAGTAGTACTTTGGATGCCTAAGAAGTGTACGGAGTTGCATGTGGCTTGTCGCCATGCATGTCAGGGGGTGAAGGACGAACACCAATAACCCATTGAGTTGATATAGAGGATAAGAGTCCCCAAGGGGGAATGGGAGTTCATCACTATGGATGTTGTGGTAAGTCTCCCCTGGACCGAGGAAGGTCAGGATGCAATATGGGTTATGGTAGATTGCCTTACCTAGATGACATGATCTAAGAGAAACAGAGAGTAATGTCAAGGGACAGATCCAGTTGAACTACATATAAGAGAGAGAGATGGTTCAACTACACCATGATGCGAGTTCAAAGGTTCATGAGTATGACCTAAAGATTCACTTCCATGCGATGGAAGTAAGTACATGAAGAATTCAATTCTAGTACAGCTTATCACCCCTAACGGATGGTTAGTATGATCCAGACTAGAGGGTCTGATGAGAGTGTGTGCTCGTTCAGGGTGATACATGGAGACAGTTCTTGTCTTATGAAAGTTGTGATGTTAGCCACCATAGCCAGTATCGAGATGTAAGAAGCTCTGTAAGGGAGGATGTGTCGGTCACTGCTTCATTAAGATGATGTGGGTGAAGGGACCTCATGAACGTCAGAAAAAGGCCACAGTGTGTGCAGATGAAGTCACTTTGATCGTGCAATGGATGAAAGAGAGCCCAAGGGTGACATGAGTTGTGAGATAATGCAAATCAGACTAACATGCAGTTCACTATGGGATAATATGTGATATGAAAATACGACCCCTCTGAGCTATAGCTGAGAAAGCTGAGTCCCCGATACATGGGTCCATTTAAGATGGATTGGTGGAGATGCTTGTGTGTTGCCTTACCCCTCAGGATAACATGATGTATGATGTGTTCCACAAGTCTGATCTAGAGAACTATGTGAGGTACCCGAGCCATGGACTGAGAAATGAACCTAGTAAGATCCCAAGGGAGGCTAACTTACCCTGAGTCACCTATAAGGGTACAAGATACCAAGGTGAGACAGAGCTCAGGAGTAAAGAATATGAGATGATAATGGTTCTTTGGAAGCACCATGGAGAGGATGAAGCCACATGGGAGCCAATGACGGATATAGAAAAGTCTTATCCTGACTTGTTTATATTTTTGGTGGAATTTTGAGGGCAAAATTCTTATAAGAGGGGAAGGATGTTACAATCTTGATTTTGCATGTATTTTCATAATTGAAATGTAATGATTTTATGAATTTGGACTTAATTAAAAAGGTTGTATGCTTTGCTTCAAAGAAGGGACTTCTTTGCAAATCTCCCTTTTGATAGGAATTTCGTGGTTCCTATTATTATATTAATCCAATAATGGATATAAAAGAGAAGAAAAGAAGAAAAGTCCAAATATCAGAAAAAGATACAAGATAATGAATATTAAGCAAAGTATTTATGAGAAATATATGGAAATCTCTAGAATGTGGCATTAATGGCCACAATTGAATAAATTTCATTTATATGTGATTTCTAATGAAGGAAATAGGAAAAGAGGAAAGGAAATAAAAGATAAATAGAAAATCCTTGAAAAGAGATATCTTAATAAAGAAATAAGTAAGATAATGAGAAATCAAGAATGTAGATGCATCTAGAAGGATAATAAGTATCCTTAAAAAGGAATTTCGAAATCTTAGGATTTCTTAGGGTCCAAGGAGTCCCAATGAATAAGAAGAAAGAGAAAATGCAAATTCTATAAAATAAGAGGATAATGTGATACATAATTAATGAATTTTTGGTATTATCAAAAAGAGGTACTTTCTACTATTAGGAAGTATAATTTTGTGGCCAATGGATTAAAAGTCAAAAGATGATAAGAGAGATGATTTTCAAATTCCTAAATATCCAAGGAATATGGTTTATTAAGAAGATAATTAAGAGAGATAAGATTACTTCTTAATTAAGGAAATAAGTGTCCTTTTGGGAAAGGGACTTGTTACCTCGTGGATGGGCATCCTAGGGCTTTGCTACCCTCCCCTATATAAGGGGTAGAACCCTTGGATGAGTCCAGTAGGATCCCATGCATCCTTCTCTCTTCTTCTTCCTTGTTTTTGTCCATAAACCCTAACCAAGAAGAGCAGCGTGACCATGGAGCAACGAGGAGCCAAGAAGGGGTTGTGATGGAAGCTTGATGGGCCACGATGCAAGAGAGAAGCTTAGCCATCATCACAATGCCCTAGCCTAGGTGCAGCAGCGGCCGCACGGCTACAAAAGTGGATGCACATTACAGGCCTTACGAGCATGAAACCAGTTGCGCTGGCCATGACCAAGTGGCACCTCGGGTGCGGCGGACCTAGGGTGGTGGTTGGCGGAAAGTTTCTTGGCCTAGGGAGGAGAGTACGGCCCCACGAAGGGCTGCAATCAATGGCCATTGGGGTTGTCTGGAGGTTGAAGACGAGCTAGGGTCATTGGACGATTTTGCCCCTCCACGCAGTGCAGTGCTGGTCACTTAAGTGAGGGAAAAAGGGTAATTTGGTTATGTTCTGGACCACCTATGTGGTGTATGAAAAGGGTGATGTGGCAGTCTCCCATTGGTCCAAGTAAGTAGTTTTTTGTAAAAATCATATCTAATTAATGGTAGCTCAGATGGATGCATATAATATATGAATCCTGCTCAGAAAAATGCAAGGAATCCATTAAAAATATATTTATAAACTAATTCGTCTAGAAATTCGAAAAATAGTTGAAGTTATCTACTTTAGTGCATTAATGATTAAGAAACCCTAATCTATGATGATTAATGAATTGGGAAGGGTGATTTGGATGTTTAAAGTTGATGTTAACCTATTGATTATAAAAGGGATACCTTAGATCGTAAAAGGATAATCTTTATGCATAATTTGATTAATTTAGGGTTCCATGTACATATATATGCTTTAATGGGCCTTGAAACCCTAGTCTTGGTAATTTCGACTCTTAATGGCTTTAATTGTTCGAATCCATGATGTAAACTAAGATATGATGAATCTAAGCTATTTTGAGTACAAAAGTTCCTAGTTGGTTATGAATACCCTTAATTTGGTAATTAGGGTTTTCTAGTGGATAAATGTGGAATTAGTGATAAATAGTGTTCATACATGAATTAGACCATAATGAAATACGAGTTGTCAATTCGACTGAAACCGAACATGATAATTGTGCCTATGATGTTGAAATTAGGGTTTGTGAACTAAAAGGGAATTAAAAGTGATAAAAGCTTTATGGAGGCTAAAACCCTAATAAAACTCTAAACTTGGCCTAGAAATCCTAAGGTGGAATCCAAGTCGATCTTGAGAATGTTTTGGGTAAAATAATGACACTTGGATGTTATGCATTAATTTCAGGATATTGTTGATTGCTTGTTTGATTGTCTTGAATATTAATGCTTGGATATGAAGTTACTCTAGATCAGGTATGTGGTTACACTTATGGTTAAATCGCTTTAGTTTCATAGTGATTCCCGAATGTTTTATCAGTTTCCAAAAAATAACTACTTTGATGACTTTTATTTCATGCAACTACAAAGTGACTATGACTATCACCATAAATATGTGTACATAACTAGCTCAGATCCTGGTCCTCCTCTATGGCTTTGTTAATGATGAAAAGGATGACCTAGTACATGGTCTACCAGTTAGGTAGGACCATCAGGTTATCATGAGTCAGGGATTGGACTACCTATGGGTAGTGCCATGCGACTCTTTAGCATATCAAGAATTAGGGATTGGGCTACCTATGGGTAGTGCCATGCGACTCTTTAGCATATCATGAGTTAGTGATTGGGATACCTATGGGTAGTGCCATGCGACTCTTAGACCCTAGGTATTGATCTACCTGTTAGGTAGGATCATGGGGGTCATTTGGGATCTACCATATGAGAGATAGCATCCATGTCCACTGCAGGGACAGCACAGAGGTTAGGGGTATGTATGGATTGAGTAGTTATGTTTAAAGTGTAAAGTTTGCTTGATAAACCATAATTTCTTGCAATATGTTGTTATAGATAATTGCCTGATTATTGTTTCCCCCACATACTAACATATTCATTTATGCTGACCGACATTTTGTTTGTCGGAGTTTTAGGTACAAATTGAAAAGGACAAATAGTAAAGTTGCATATTGTGAAATTAAGAAATAAAGTGCAAGGAGGATTAGTTAGAATAGAGTATAGAGGTGGATAGAAGATAGATATCCAAGATTTTTAAAAAAAGGTATGCAAAGTTTTATTTTTACTCCAGCTTTCAGTAGTCATGGTAGAATTTAATAATTATTACTGATTATTTGTTGAACGTTTGATCTGGGAAATTGGGATAATGACTCTGACCTCTTGGTCTCCCTTAATTGGGGGTTACCAGGAGGTGGGGTCATTATAGAAACCCTAAATTCAACCTTCCTCTCTCCCTTCCATCAAGTAGTGGACAAAGTACCTATAAAATATACAAAAAGCCTCCATAAGTGCATTTCATAGTAAAACACTTATTGATGGAATAACTTGTGTTCTAACATTGTTTAGATGTGATTAAGATGTAAAAAGACACAAGATGAAGCCCTAAAATAGGGTTGTATCACTATATAGACTTTGGACTCAAATCTAGAAGTATAAAATAGACATCGATTTAGATGTGTCTTGTTTTTGGCAGTAACAACATGCTAAGGTATATTCTATATCCATCTTTGTCGATGTTATACCAAAATTTATGGCTATAATATATTTTTTGACTTAGTACTTTATTGTGAATATTCTGTTATTTTGTTGAAGCTCCTCCAAATAAAACCCTACAAAGGTTTCTTTTTACATGAAAAATTTACACAGTGATATCATCAATACAAATATTTATTTATAGTTCAATTTACTAAGCTTCATGAGGAGGATATTTTAATAACAATGTAACAAATGTGAATCTTTACTTACCAACTAGTTCATTTTCATTGAATGGCAACATCAATGTTTTTATGTGGAAAACTTTCTAAACTATTTAGTGGTGAAGAAGTAATTTTCTAATTTAACAAACAATTCATTTAGATACAGAACATGCACTTCATTTTCTTTCAAGAATTTTAGGTTTTGATCTATGGATAACAAATAATTTGGTTATTTCATACACCACATTTATTTAAGAAATTTTTTTATATTTTTTAAATGTTAAGAGGTGTGTCATAGAAACTATGCACGATCAATACCTAATGAGTATGTATATGAACCATAAACTATAAGACCCCTGACCTAGATTTATGGATATGCTTTCTTTCTTAACATAATTAGATTCTTAAAACCTTAATCTAATCATGTGATGTGCTTTGATAACGTGTGACAGCTTCTATTTTTAGTTTGGTCCAGTTTGAATGTTGTTTGAGCTAGATATGCTTACATGTGCTTATTTTGGGCCTAATGGAAATTTACCCATGTTTAGGGTTTATCTGTCAATTTGTCACATGCTTGATGTACCTCAAATATTTTGGCATCTTTTTGGAGAGAGTGGTACTTAGGGCACTTTTTTGCATCTTGTTTTGATGAGGTGGCATCATGTGTTGATGTTCTAGGGTTTGCTTGGATTCCCTAGTTTGTTGTTGACCTTGAGTGTTGACCAATGCTTCCCTTGGTTTTCTGTGAACACCATGTTGTTTCATCAACCTTGGCTTATTTGGTTGATGAGGTTTTATGTACACCTAGTGCTCTTGGTGGTCTAAGTGCTAAGAAACCCTAGGGTGCATTCTATGAGACCGATGGTTTTGATCTTATGTGGTTGATTGAGTTTGATCTCCATTAGTTGTTGAGTTCTCTTTGACTGATGGATTTATGATCCAAGTGAGGTCGATGAGTTTTCTTATTTTTATCACCCATTATGCATGAGTGGGTGTGTTTCTTACATGGAGAGTTTTGGTGAACAAGTGGCACATGCTTGCACGACACCTTACCTCCATTCACTCTCTCTACCCTTGGGTAATAAACCCTCTTTTTTGCATGCAAGTGATCCCTTTTGCACCCTTTTCATTATCTAGTCTCCATGGAGCTTGTACTTTGTGTTCTTGGTGGTGAAGGTGGTTCTTGAGCTTAGACGAGGTGATTGAACCCCTCGCATGTGGAGCTAGGGTTTGAAGCAACTCTTCTTTGGTGATCCTTTGGTGTTCCTTGATCTTGGTAAATGATCTCTCTTGCTTGATCATCATTTTCTTGCAACTCTACATTTCTTCTTTATATCGGACCAATCCATGGTTCTCCATGGTGGTTCTTCTTAAGGAACTTCTATCTTCTTGGCCGAATTCATGGTTCTCCATGGTAGTGCTTGAGATGAGTTGAAGAACTTCTCTTTCTAGTCTTTTCAGTCAGGGTTTTTCTCTCTTTCTTAAGCTTCTTTTAACCTAGGGTTCTTCTTCTTTCTTGGATTTGATGCTGGCTTGGTTGAGGTGGTGATCAAGCTATGGTTTTTCTTTCTTTTTATAGCATCCTTACTGTTGGAGTTGCTTCTTCTTATCTAGGGTGAGTTATATAACTTTCTCCCCAGTTATTACTTGCACTTATTTTTGCATGCAAGTCATTTTCTCTTAAACCATGCTTATACGTTGTATGATGATGATATATTGAACTAGGGTTTATGATTATGTGGGGATCTTAAGTAGATTAACCCCTTTTCATGAACTCTAATTCTTGAGCCTGAAATCTTGTTGATAATGGAGGTGTCAGTTCTTATTTGCACATGCTAAATGATTGGTTTTCTATCTATTATGATTATGGTTTTACTCCTTGCTTCATGATGGTTGAAATCAGGGTTTTGGTGTGGTTATCTTTCTTGTGGTTACACCTTGATGTTTTGGTTTCATGATCATGATGAACATTTGATCTTGTGGTTAATGATCTTTCTCTCTCTTCATGTGGTTGCCAAGAAAGTGATGTTGTGTGGTCACCAATGATTTCTTTTTTCTTAATGGCCAATGAGTTTACACCCTCTTTTTTTAGGTACTAAGTTTTGATTGGTATGGTTGCTAAAGATGATTCTCTTATGTGGTCAAAGAGATGCTTCCCAAGCATGTTTGTTATGTATATTGATGGTCTCTTTGGTCGATGAGCTTTCTCTCATGATCTTCGATCTCCAAAGACCCACCTTGTGGTTGATTGAGTGTTGGACTTCATTCGTCCCCTAGGTTTGATGTTCTCTTCAGTCATTGAGACCTTGTTTCCTCTTTAGTAGAAGAGATGTTGAGGTTTCTCTTTGGTCGCTGAAATGTCTGACCTAGGGTTTCCCATTTGACAAATATACCCATGGATTTATGCGGCCAATTCAGGTTTCTAGCCATAAGGATTATCATGCCTTATTTTCTTTATGTTGATGATAGTTTCCAAGAATGTTGAAGTTGATAATGGTTAGGGTTTACATCTATGTCATTTTGAAACCTTAATTTGGTTTACATTGTTAAACCCTAAACCAAATTGCAAGTACATAATGATGTTGCCTAGTTCTTGAGTAATTAGCATGATGATAAAGTGTTTTCTCTCTCCTAATGTTGTAACCCTAATTTATTGTTGAATAAGATTCATATCTAATGTTTGATTGTGATATCTCTTATGTGACACATGTGTGATGGTTATGAGCCTTGATGGGGCATGGAGAGATTCTTATGTTCTTACAGGGAATAATGTGAATGTTCTTATGACCTGGGCAGTGGCTTTGGGACCTAATTGAGGTGATATCCTCTGGTAATGTGGTGAGGGATTGATGTCCCATGATGATGTAATGATGAGTGTAGACTCATTTGTAGGACAGCAAACAACACCATGTGATGATGTGACAAGTTTATATTTTACATGTTTTATATCTTCTAAATTTGCAACCTACCTATCTTTTGTAGAACCTTTCTAGGATTTGTATGTAACTTCATTGATGCGGTTAAAAGACACCCAATTGACATTAACTAATCAAGTGGAACCCTAATCAAGTAGTTTCCCTGGCCATAGATCCATTCCAACATCGGGACTTTTTGGATGGTGAAATGAGTATTCCTAAGGGATACTCAGAGCACATATTGTTCATTATGTGAGCTGAAAGTGATTGTGTGTCCTTGCCATTTTTGCCCCAGGTGTTTGGAGGATGGCCATAGTCATACCTTGGCGTGAGAATGGCCACGGTCATGTCTCGGTGATTATATATGTGATGATTGGAAGAAAATTGTGATTGTACCTTGGTGGTAGGGTTTCTTACCCTAGTGTCTAGCATCGTGACTTGTACGAAGGTGAGCTAGGTATTTTCGGCTTGATTATATGTTGGTGGTGGAAGTTTGACTAATATGTCATTATGGTGTAGACTCGTACTAACCAAGTGGGGAGATGATCTTGGATTCTTTCTCTTCCTAGATCTTGTATAGAATTGAATACCACTTCATAGTGGTCAGTTGGATTTGGGTGGTATGGCTCAAATCTTCATGGAATTAATAAAAGATGTAATATAGCTATGTACTATATCTATGTAGGGTTAAACATACTTCATTGGATGTGTACCCTTGTCTTGCTTTTATTACTGCTTAGTTGTTATAAAATGTGGTAAGAGAAATCCATTGTTATACATGTTCTCCATATTCCTTCTTATCATGTTACTATGCTTACCTATTATAGTTATTCAATCTTCTTAACATGTGTAATCAGTTTTCATTATTCATTTAGCTAAATCTTCCCATGCTGATTCATAGTAATATATGTGTGGTAACAATAATTGTTGGAAGAGAGTCATATCTCTCAATGGGACATGGTCTTACCCTATGGGTTTTCCACATCTTTTTAGGTGGTCGTCAACGACGTTGGTAGGATCTTTTTGTTGATGAAGAGTAGCTCAGAGATCAGTATTTGTTGAAGGTTGGATATCTACTAGTGTTGTGTAGTAGAGTCCTAGTGTCGTCCATGTACTCTTAGGTTCAAGAGGTACGTGTTTTGTAGATGATCTATATGACATTACAAGGTTTTGGCAGTATGTCATGGTTGTACATATGTTTCTTGTATATGTGAACGGGTTATTTTGTATAAAAGTGTGTGGAAGATGGCCATTGTACAGATGTGATACCTGGTGTGATATGTTATAGGTTGTGAACCTTGATGTAATATGTTTCTGCAGAGTGATGGTTATATGGATCAATGTGAATTTACGGTCTTTTGTGGTTATTTGTTTGTTTAGTTTTTGATTATGCATTTGTTTTAAGTAATCTCCTTCATGTGGCATCAGGTTGTCACATGACAAATGTTGGTATTAGATATCTAGGTTCACGGGGTCTATAGGGATACGAGACTAGGGTTTGTGTCTATTCTTGCATTGTCTAACATGTCTAATCATAGCCTCTTCTTATGTAGATATGTCTAGAGAACACAAAGAACATGTTGAGAGTAGTTTTGTTGCACTAGGAGGTGGTGTGAGGAGGTAGGCAAGAGTAGATGGAGTGCCTGAAGTGCCTCAGTTTGACCCATCAACTATGGCGAATCCTGTTATTTAGTCCATGTTTGGACAGTTGATGGCCATGATTTTTCATTTGGAGGATAGAGCGCTTGTATCTCAAGCAAGGGTTGTTCTTTCAAATGTGGAATCCTAGGGTTGTATGATGACTTTTGAGAGGTTGTGACATGATGGATCCATCTATTATATGGGTACGACAGACCTGGAGGATGCAAACATGTGGTTGAATGAGCTGGAGAAGGTGTTTAAGATCCTCAATATCCCAGAAGAGGACAAGGTGAAGCATGCTATGTTCCTATTAAAGGGCAGTTTTAGGCATTGGTGGGTCATCGAGGAGGTGAAGAGACTTGGTGTGGTTATGAGTTGGGAAGAGTTTTGGTGAGAGTTCATGAGCAGATACTTCCCGAAGACGTATCTTGATGAGAAGATCTCACAGTTTGAGAAGATCTAGCAGGGATCGATGATGACGAATGCGTACAAGGTGAAGTTTATGGATTTTTTGAGGTTCTGTTCTCACATGGTTGTGATGGATAAGGATAGGATCTGATGGTTTTAGAAGGGTTTGATCATGGAGTTGACAACGACGGTGTCTACTTTAGAGAACATGGAGATGTTTTCTACCTTTGTGGATTCCTTGAGATGGGTTGAGCGATCGGCTGTTGAGAAGGTTAAAGACAACGCTAAGAAGAGGCCAACTCAATTTTAGGGACAGTCTTCTGGATGCTTCAAGAAGCCTAGGTTTCTGTTACTTCGGACACAATAGAGATCAGTGGTACCATCACATTAGTCACCTATAAAGGGCCAAGTCCATAGCTTCCCACTAGCTAGATCCTGTAGTATAGCATTAGTTTCAGTGATAGAGACATCCAATTCATGGTATGAGAAAAAGACCTATTATAAGTGTGGACAGTTTGGGCATATGAAGTGGTATTTCCCTATGAAGGATGAATAGGTGACACAGCAGCCCAGACAAAGTCAGCAAGGTTCCCAGTGGTGGTGATAGAGGACACTATTAGGCATCACATGAAGGATCTTCTGGGAAAGCCAGTAGAGGACGGGGACGACAACAAGAGACATCTTGATTCTATGGAATGAGTTAGCTGGAGGGAGTGGTCAATCCATGGGTCATGATAGGTCAGATGGAACTTTTTCATTCTGATTTGACTCCTTCTTCTTTTGTATCTATTTTGGTTGACCCATGTGCGACACACTCTTTTGTCACCAAAGAGGTGATATGTAGTTGTTCTTTTCCTATTAGTCGTAGACCTAGTAGTCTTCGGTTAGAAACCCCTCTTGTTGGTTTGGCTGAGTTGCGGGAGGTGTGTCCATCTTATGTTCTTTCTTTCTCATGATACATCATTCAAGTGGACCTTATGCCACCTGACATGCATGGAATCGATGTGATCCTTGGGATGGATACCTTAGAGAAGTATCAGGTGGTCTTGGACTGTAGTTTCAAGGTACTAATGTTTCATTATGTTGATGTTTTGTGGATCTTCCAAGGAGATAGGAAGATTTTTCCAATGTGCTTGGTGTCAGCTATGACAGAAAAGAGGTTGATGTTACAGGGGTGTGAAGCTTTCTTAGCACATTTTTTGGATACCAAGGTGAGGAGTCCTAGTATCTAGGAGGTTCCTATGGTTTGAGAGTTTCAAGATATTTTCCCAAAAGAGTTTCCCAGTGTTCCCCCTATTAGAAAGATTGATTTTGAGATCAACCTTGTTCCTAGTACACATCTAATAGCAAAAGCACCGTACAGGATGGCACCAGAAAAGATGTAGGATTTGAAGAAGCAATTGCAAGATCTATTAGAGAAGGGCTTTATCAGACTGAACACTTCCCCTTCAGGTTCTCCTGTGTTATTTTATAAGGATAAGGATGGTTCTATGAGGTTGTACATAGAATATCGATAGTTGAACAAGGTCGCAATCAAGAAAAAGTACTTGTTGCCAAATATAGATCATTTATTCAATCATCTAAGAGGTGCTAAAGTGTTCTCCAAGATAGATCTAAGTCCAGGATACCATCAGTTGAGGATCAAGGTGGATGGCATACCCAATTCAGCTCACTTCCTTCCTGTGAAGATGATATATACTATAGAGAAGTTGGCACATGTGTATGTTGATAAATAATGCACTTGCATGGTATCCTAGTTTCCATAGTGTCTGACAGATGTCCTCAATTTACCAGTCATTTTTGGGAGCATCTGCATACAGCCATGGGTACATATTTGAAGTTTTGTACAACATTTCACCCGCAGATAGATGGTCAGTCAGAGAAGACCATTCTGATTTTGGAGGATCTGTTGAGAGCTTATGTTTTCCAGTTTCTTAGAAGTTGGGATCTGCATTTGAGTTTAATAGAGTTTTCCTACAATAATAGCTACTAGAGGAGTATCGACATGCCACCTTATGAGGCTTTGTATGGGAGACGTTGTCGCTCTCTACTCTATTGGTATGAGACAAGTGAGTATCAGCTTTTGGATCCTGAGATAGTGCATCTTACGATGAAGATCAAAGTGATATAGTAGAAGTTGAAAGCATCCCAAGATAAAAAAAATTCTTATGTTGATAATCATCATAAACCTTCATAGTTCCAAGTAGGATATTGTGTGTACCTTAAGGTCTCTCCTTGTAAAGGCATGTTGAGGTTTGGTAAGAAGGGTAAGTTGGCTCCAAGTTTATGGGACCTTACTGTATGGTGGCACGTGTTTGGAAGGTGGCTTACATGTTGGAGCTACTACCAAAGTTGCATAGATTACATCTTGTGTTCCATGTTTTTAACTTGAGGAAGTGGCACCCAGATATAGAGTAAGTGTTGTAACCAGATAAAGTTGAGTTGGAGGTGGATGTTTAGTATGTGGAGGGTCCTGTGTTGATCCTAGGTAAGAGAGTGAATAAGTTGAAGAAGAAGGATATAGTTCTTATTAAGTTTTTGTGTCATCACCATGGAATGGACAAAACCACATGGGAGTTAGAGGATGATATGTGTTGTAGGTCCCATCTTTGTTCGCTTAGAATTTCATAGGCAAAACCTTGCTAGGGTTTAGGGTTGTAAGACCCCTAACCTAGATTTATGGATGATCTTAGTTGCTTAACATAATTAGATTCTTAAAACCTTATTCAAATCATTTTATGTGCTTTTATAACAAGTTACATGCTTATGTTTTTAGTTTGGTCCAGTTTGAATGTTGTTTGAGCTAGTTATGCTTATATATGCTTGTTTTTGGTCTAATTCCAATTTATCCATGTTTAGGGTTTATCTTGCAATTTTTTACATGCTTGATTTACCTCACATGTTTTGGCATCTTGTTGGAGATAGTGGTTCTTTTGGGTGCTTTTTTGCACCTTGGTTTGATGAGGTGGCATCATGTGTTGATGTTCTAAGGTTTTTTTGGATGCCCTAGTTTGATGTTGACCTTGAGTGTTGACCAATGGTTCCCTTGGTTTTTAGCGACTATGATGTTGTTTCTTTGACCTTTTGTTCTTTATTCAATGATTTTTGATGTACACCTAGTGTTCTTGGCAGTCAAAAATCCAAGAAACCCTAGGGTGCATTTATGTGATCGATGGTTTTGATCTTATGCGGTTGATTGAGTTTGATCTCGCTTGGTCATTGAGTTTTATTTGACCGATAGATTTCTAGGACAAGTGAAGTCTATGAGTTTTCTTATTTTTATCACCCATGATGAATAAGTGGGTGTGGTTCTTGCATGGTGAGTTTTGGGGGACAAGTGGCACATGTTTGCATGACACCTGACCACCCTTCTCTCTCTATACCCTTGGGTATATAAGCCCATCTCTTTGCATGCAAGTGATCCTTTTTGCACCCTTTTCTTTCTCTCTTCTCCTTGGATCTCATCCCTTGTGTTCTTGGTGGTGAAGGTGGTGCTTGAGCTTGTAGGTGGTGATTGAACGTCTTGCATGAGGAGCTAGGGTTTCGAGCAACTCTTCTTTGGTGATCCTTTGGTGTTCCTTGATCTTGGTAGTAATCTCTCTTGCTTGATCATCATTTTCTTGCAACCCTACCTTCCTTCTTTCTCTTGTCCGAATCCAGGGTTCTCCATGGTGGTGCTTCTTGAGGAACTTTTCTCTCCTTGGCTGAATTCATTGTTCTCCATGATAGTGCTTGAGATAAGTTGAAGAGCCTCTCTTTCTTGTCTATTCGACCTAGAGTTTTTCTCTCTTTCTTAAGCTTCCTTTAACCTAGGGTTGTTCTTTTTCTTGGAGTTGATGCTAGCATGGATGAGATGGTGATCAAGTTAGGGTTTTTCTTTCTTCTTGGAGCATCCTTGTTGTTGGAGTTGCTTCTTCTTATCTAAGGCGAGTTATATAACTTTATCCTCAGTTATTAATTACACTTATTTTTGCATGCAAGTAATTTACTCTTAAAATGTGATTCTAAGTTGTATTATGATATATTAAACTAGGGTTTATGATTATGTGGTGATATTGAGTAGATTAACCCCTTTTTATGAACCCTAATTCTTGTACCCAAAATCTTGTTGATGATGGAGGTGTTGGTTCTTACCTGCTCATGCTAAATGATTAGTTTTCTCTCTATTATGATTATGGTTTCACTTATTGTTTGATGATGGTCAAAATTAGGGTTTTGGTGTGGTTATCCTTCTTGTGGTTACACCTTGATGTTTTGGTTTCATGATGATGATCAATCTTTGATCTTGTGGTTAATGAGCTCTCTCACTTCATGTGGTCTCTAAGAAAGTGATGTTGTGTGGTCTCCAAGGATTTCTTTTTCCTTAGTGGTTGATGAGTTTTACACCTTTTTTTTAGGTTGTTGAGTTTTGGTGTGGTATGGTCGCTAAAGATGATTCCCCTATGTGGTCGAAGAGATGCTACCCAAGGATGGTCACTTTGTATGTTGATGGTCTCGTCGGTCGATGAGCTTTATCTTGTGATATTCGGTCTCCAAAAT
Organism: Alisma plantago-aquatica; assembly: GCA_963693085.1. Taxonomy (NCBI): domain Eukaryota; kingdom Viridiplantae; phylum Streptophyta; class Magnoliopsida; order Alismatales; family Alismataceae; genus Alisma; species Alisma plantago-aquatica. The sequence goes on along the minus strand of OY856409.1, from coordinate 1,928,552,457 downwards.
CCCACCTTGTGGTTGATTGAGTGTTGGAGTTCCTTCATCCGCTAGAATTGATGTTGTCTTCGGTTGCTAAGACCTTTTTTCCTCTTTAGTTGAAGACATGTTGAGGTTTCTCTTCGGTCACTGAAATGTGTGACCTAGGGTTTCTCTTCGTTCAAAGATACCCATGGATTTATGCAATAGATGAATGTTTCTATCCATATGGATTAGTATGCCTTGTCCTTTGTATGTTGATGATGGTTGACCTAATTTCTTCCAAGAATATGGGAGTTGATAATAGTTATGGTTTTACATCTATGTCATTTTGAAGCCTTAATTCAGCTTACCTTGTTAAACCCTAATCTAATTGCATGTAATGATGTTGCCTAGTTTCTTGAGTAATTAGCATGATGATAAAATGTTTTCTCTCCTAGTGTTTTAACCCTAATTTGATGTTGAATGAGATTCATATCTAATTTTTTATTGTGATATCTCTTATGTCATGCATATGTGATGATTATGAGCCTTGATGCGGCATGAAGAGATAATAATGTTTTTGTAGGGAATAATGTGAATGGTCTTATGACCTGGGCAATGTCTTTATGCCCTAATTAAGGTGATATCCCTGGTAATGTGATGAGGGATTAATATCCAATGATGATGTAATTATGAGTGTAGACTCATGTGTGTGATAATGAATAGCACCATGTCATGATGTGACCAGTTAATACTTTACATGTTTTATATCTTCTGAATTTGCAAACTACCTTATCTTTTGTTGAACCTGTCTAGGGTTTGTATGTAAGTTGATTGATGGACTTAAAAGACACCCAATTGGTAGTAACTAATCAAGTGGAACCCTAATCATGTAGTTGTACTGGCCATAAATCTATTCCAATGTCAGGACTTGTTGGATGGTGAAACGAGTTTTCTTAAGGAAAACTCAGAGTGCATAAGGTTGAGTATGCAAGGTACAAGTAATTGTGTGTCCTTATCATCTTGACCCCAAGTGTTTTGAGTATGGACATGGTCATATTTTGGTGTGAGAATGGCCACGGTCGTGTCTCAGTGATTATACATGTGATCTGATTAAAGGCCTCAGTGGCAAGGTTTTGTACCCTAGTGTCTAGCATTGTGACCTGTACCAAGGCAGGCTACGTGTTTTCATCTTGACTATTTGTCGTTGGTTGCAGTTTGAATGATATGTCACTGTGATGTAGACTCGTACTGACTGAGTGGGAGAAGATCTTGGATTCTGCCTCTTCCTAGATCTTGTATTGCACTGAATAGCACTTCACAGTGGTCAGTTGGATTTGAGTGGTACAACTCAAATCCTCAGAGCATCAACAGAAGATGTAATATAGATGTGTAGTATATTTGTGTAGGGTTAAACACACTTCATATTGGATGTTTACCCTTTTCTTGCTTTTATTACTACTTAGTTGTTATAAAATCCAATAAGAGAAATCAATTGTTATACATGTTTGTCATATTCCTTCTCTTCTTATATCTACGCTTACCTGTTATAGATGTTTAATATGCTTAACCTATGTAATCAATTTTAATTATTCATTTATTTGAATCTTCTCATTTTGTTTAAGTAGTAATATAACTGTGGTAACAATAATCATTGGCAAAGAGATATATCTCTCGTTGGGGCATGGGTCTCAACCTGTGGACTTTCCGCATCTTTTTAGGTGGTTGTCAGTAGTGTGGGTAGGATCGTGTTGTTCAGGAAGAGAAGATGGGAGATCATTAGCCATTGAAGGTTGGATAGCTGCAAGTGTTGTGTAGTAGAGTCCTAGTATCGGCCATGTACTCTTAGGTCTGGTAGGGATGTGTTTTTGTAGATTATTTGTATGATGTTATGAGGTTTGACAGTATGTCATCATTGTACATATGTGGCTTGTATATGTGAACAACTTATTTTCTATATAGGTGTGTGGAAGATGGCCATTGTACAGATGTAATACCTTGTGTGGTATGTATAGGATGTGAACCTTGATGTAATATGTTTCTACAGAGTGATGGTTCTATGGATCAATTTTAATTTATCTACTTTTGTGGTTATGTGGTTGTTTAGTTATTGATAGCGCTCTTCGTTTTGGGATATCTCATTCGTGTGGCATCGGGGTGTTTGTTGTAATGGTTGGTATCGGAGCTCCAAGTTTGTTGAGTCTACATGGATATAAGACTAGAGTTTGTGTCTGTTCTTGCATTGTCCAACATATTTGATCATAGCCTCTACTTATGTAGATATGTCTGTAGAACATGAAGAACATGCTGAGAGTAGTTTTGTTGCACCAAGAGATGGTGCAAGGAGGCATGCCCAAGTATATGGAGTGCTTGAAGCACCTCAGTTCAACCCAGCAACTATGGCCAATCCCATTTTTCAGTCTATGTTTGGAAAACTGATGGCCACGATTTCACATATGGCGAATAGAGTGCATGTATCTCAAGCAAGGGTTATTATTCCTAGTGTGGAATTTCAGGGTTCTGGGAAGACTTTTGAGAGATTATGATGTGTTGGAGCCATCGAGTATGTAGGTACGGCAGACCCGACAGACATGGACATATGGTTGACGGAGCTGGAGAAGGCATTTAAGATCCTTAATATCCCAGAAGAGGACAAGGTGAGGCATGTGATGTACCTACTAAATGTTAGTGTTGGCCATTGGTGGGCCATGAAGGAGGTGAGGAGATCTGGTGTGGTGATTAGTTGGGAAGATTTTTGGTGAGATTTTGTGAGTCAATACTTCCTGGAGACATATCTTGATGATATATCTCACAATTCAAGAAGATCTCATAGAGATCGATGACGATTAATGAGTATGGGGTGAAGTTTATGGATTTGTTGAGGTTCTGTCCTCACATGGATGTGACAGATAAGGAGAGGATCTGACGGTTTGAGAAGGGTTTGAGCACGGAGTTGACAATGATAGTGTTTGCTTTGGAGAAGAGGGAGAGGCTTGCTACCTTTGTGGAGTCTATGAGACAGATAGAGAAGTCGGTTGTTGAGAAGTGTGAAGCCAATGCAAAGAAGAGGCCAACTTAGTTTTAGGGAGAGTCTTCTAGAGGCTTCAAGAAACCTAGGTTTCCATCACCTCAAACAAAGTATAGATCAGTGGTACCATCAAAATGGTCACCTTACAAGGGTCAAGGTCGTATCTTCCCACTAGCTAGAGCCCATAGTACATCATCAGTGTCAGTGATAGGGCCATCTAGGCCATGGTATGAGAATAAAACATGTTATAAGTGTGGACAGTCTGGGCATAGGAAGTGGTATTACCCTATGAAGGATGAGGAGGTGACGCGGTAGCCGAGACAGACACTACAGGAATATATAGCAATAACTATGAAAAATATTGGTCGTAATTGTGGGAAAAGTTGTCGTTATAGCTATTAATGATGAAAAAAATAAGTCATCGCATGTTGTCATTATTGGTCTTGTTGTTATTATTAATGATGGCAAAAAATTTCGTTCCATTGCTAGTACTAACAAATATGGATAATATATTTTATCACTAATGGATATAATGTCATCTCAAATTGTTTTTCGTAATTGGTATTTATGACAACAAATTTCTATCGTAAATAGCAATGGAGATAATTTTCACAATACTCTCATCAAGGTTAATTGCGATAGAAAATTTCCATCATAAATAGTTATAAGGATATACAATATTCAATATTTTTTATACAATTCATGCATCATAGCTTATATAACATTATATGTTAACAACGACATCTAAGATACACAATTGGACAAATACATGGAAAATCCAAAAATTCTTTCTTTTATTGGATTGAACAAAATATTTATTTACATAGTGGAGGGTGTGAGCCTTAGCCACCTTGAATAAATTACCAAATACAATATAAAAGTAACCATTTGCTCCTACAAGACTTCTTACAATTTTATAGTATGAATCATTGGCCACAATCATACAACTGTAGTTCCCGGCAGTAGCAAAGGCTGACAGCTTTTATATATACAAGAACCTATGAAGAAGCACCATAAATCCAACTGATCAAACCTCTGGTTGGGGAATAAGATGAATCTATAGATCCCGGCAGTAGCAAAGGCCGAAAGCTTTTAAGAAAGTCCATCATAAGCCCAACATGTGGCTCAAGAAGTACACTTCAGCACCAATAAACATAGGAGGCTAGCTCAAATCTATATGTTTCAACTGTAGAAGTCAGAAGCACTCCTATATATAGATCCATAAAGAAGATGGCAACAACATAAGCCATAAGCCAACATCATGTCACAAGGCCCCAAAGGATTATAAGAAAAGAAATGACGACCAATTTCCAAAACCTGTGAACCTAAGAAAGAACAAAACGATTCATAAGATGGATGTCAACCAACAAGCAATACCTTTAGCAAACGAGAACAATGAAGAAGTCAAATCTAAGTATTCAGATATGCTAAAAAATATTAAATTTTTCACAATAGCATTAACTTTTAAAAAGAATCTCCCAAGTGACCCTGGATCCTCATATCAGATAGAGACTAAACTACCCTACAACGAAGTATCGCAGATCCATAAATCTCAACAAGCATGTCTCAGTTATGGTCTATGGATTTGGATTTGAAGAGACAAAACAACAACGAAAGAGATATGCCTTCTTAATGCAGCTAAAATAAGAAGGTGAGTGATTCATTCGCAGCACAACAAAAAGCAAATAGCATAATATAAATACCAAGAAATCGAAATCAATCTGCAACTACTTATAAAGAGTCCCCCCTAAAACTCCAGCACATCAACAACTTCACAATAGAGTCGGCCAACATTAAATATTTGATAAGCACCACCAATTATTAGAAAAAAGGTTAAGACATGAAATACTAAGAAAATATTGATTTTAATTTCATGCAGATTTTCAGCCCTGCATCCCAGCAGAATGACTTGTTTCATCTGGCAATCTTGCCCGTGGCCATTGAGGTCTCGAGGGATACAACTGCACCATTATTTCCTATGAAGCACCGGAATGTCCTACACTAAGGGAGGAAGGTCGAGCAGGAAAATCAATGTCCCTTACACTACCCTCCAACTGATTACACCATAATTTGTGTTCTGTCATCTTATTATTATGCATCCATACCATAACTTGTATATGTGTTCTACTAGTTCAACACATGTAAAATAGGGAATTTGCAAGACAATGCGAGTGTCATTCCCTGGTCCGTTTGCAAAATCTTTGACATAATGGATGTCCAGCATGCCAAGTACAACATGAAGGTCTCTTCCTCGAGCTCTTCAAATAGGAGATCACATGCCTCCTTGCACATGAAGAGTCCAAGTTCACCACCACTTAGGACAAACCCAACAAGTCCATTGCACATACAAAAGATGACAAATTGGGGTATTTATCTTATATCCTAGGATATGGTTAGTCGAGGTCCACTGTAACACCCTATTCAGTTTATATGTGTCAACACAGTTGCCACAATCACCATCAACATGACCATTCTATGTAGAGATCGTTGTTAGTTGCTCCGTCAGAAAAGCCTTCTCACCTTAGTTAACTTCTTGCATTCTAGAGTAATTGCCATCATATCAATAGCTTCAATGCAGCAACAATTGTTTGTAGTGCGAAGTGGAAGGAGAAGCGTGGCATTGACCTTTGGAATCCGAGCTCACTGTGGTGATTGAGGAAAGTGGATGCAATGAGGGAAGGAATCTAAGGGATTTTTTCTTGTCCAGGAGACTAATGCAGATTGTTATGGGCTAAAGAGAACTTGACCAAAGTCAGTCTATTTCCTTCATCATTGTATGGCGTTCATCCCTGCACATATTTATGGAGACTACTATGGGCTAAAGAGCACTTGACCAAAGTCATGTTATCCGCAGCCGAATAACACCCATGGGTTGTAGCAGGTAGGGTGGAAGCGTGTGCAGCTTGCAAATTCAATTCATGTCCAGTTCGAGTACCACGGGTTTGTGGTGAGTAGACTTGCCAATCTCAAGCCATACATGCTCGGTTTGGTTGGGGGAAGGTGGGGCTCTACAACGGGGGATTCCAAAAGTAATACTCTGAAGATAGTCAACGACAGCAAAGGTTGTTCGAGTTTGTCCATCTCCAATTTTGACGACTACGATGAGGTGATCGATGTGAACTCGATTTTTTAGCTTCATAGGCTTCTAGGCCATGCAGGTGCCATCGAGAAAGTTTTGGGGATGATCAAGGCCCTCTTCCATGGCATCATGACAGTCGTGGAGTAGGAAGCCAACCACAACTGCCCAATTTTCCTCGACTGGTTCACGGAGGCCTTGCACTAAGCAATGCTACTATAGACGCCACGGAACATCAATGTCGTTATAGAAGAAATTATTTACTATTTATCGTGATGAGAATTATCATGTATAGATGCCCTTCCTCACCCCAATGTCCCATGCTTTCTCTCTTTAGTCTGCTTTTTAATATTCTATATTTACTCTTTGATGGCAAGTAGCCAGCAGTAGGTTGTTTTTTCCTTTGAAAACCAAACACATTAAAAAAGGAGGATCTTCATTAATGCTGAACAGTAAATCAAAGAGCAAATTAACCATTACTAATTTAATCTCTTCATTCTTGATACGGCACTGGTGAGCGTGATTATGCTTGTGTCTCTTAATCATCAAAGATGTTATGCTAAAAACTGAACCAATAATGATTTTTCATATGTATTTATTTTTTCCCCTTAATTTATCCAACGTCCTTTATAACTATTAATTACAAGTCATGATAGTCTCCATGATTCCACTATCCACGTCGTGACTCCATTATCGATTTCATGAATTTAATGTAATTCCAAAATCTGCTCAATTAACTTCTCACAATCACTTAGTGCACCTCTGAACCACATTCTCCACTCTGTTTTTCTGTGTTCCTAATTACCACATGATTACTTAATTAGTAAATGTGTCCATGGAATGTTTTTCAAGACAAGATTGATTGAAAAAAATTCATGGTGAAATAATTTAGTGATCATTAGGAATGGAGAAAAATGAGACGAGCGCATAGCTGAGAGATGTACCAATTGACGTGAGATGTCAATTGAGCATATTTAGCAATTTCATTGAGTTTGTTGGATTGAAAGAGGATGGTGAGAGAGGAGAGAGGTAATAATAAAGGTGAGAGGAAAACGACTTCATAGATCCTATAGTTATTTGGTTGGATTCTAATAGGAATATTAGACTAAACTAATAGCTATTGTTCTTTTAAATATAGGTCTGAGGTTTTTTTGTGTGACTAAACTAATACCTATTGTTCCAACTATGTTGTGAGTAAGAATTTGGTTCTGTTGAATTCATCAAGTTGTTTTTCTACCCCATGGTACCCTCTGCTATTGGATTCATGACTGAACTCATGGATGATGGTGTTGGGTCCACCCTGGTAAACCCCTCCAGCTGCTTGATGGTCGATGCTCTACTATGAGCCCTAAGGAAATCCACTGAATACAATTCCAATCGAGCTACCTTCAAATTGTTATTGAGAAATGCCATTGCCTACACCTCCTAAATGAGAGGATGATCATTATAAACCCCCAAAGGTATCATCATACCCACTTGTGCCTAATGAAGATGGCACAATACACAGTACATCAATTTCAATATCTATGTTATAGATTTTATGATAGGAGTATGCTTTCATAAATACTGGCACCCAAACCACCTAACTAAGAGGATGCTCCATATATGCCCCCCAAGGTACCACCATACCCAGCTCCACCTAATGAAGATGACACAATACCTAGAACATCAACTTCAACATCTATGTTCAAGAATCTTATGATAGGAATATGCTTCAAGAAAATACTACGTAGTAATTTAAGAGATGAAATTAGAACAAGCTTGTTATATATGCTATAACAACATGTGCATTTAGCTTAAATAATTAAAAATAAATGTTGTATGGAAGAAATAATTCATAAGAGTAGTTTCATCACAATCACCTGAATAAGACGCTTGATTCACCGAATATTATCTTGCAGACAACAATATTTGGATCGTGAGTATGCAAGGACTCCATCTTGTGTCTAACATAGTCTGTGCTAGAATTGTTCTCTGAAGTTAATTGAACATAAAGAACTTCTCATATGGCTTTTACAAGTCTCGCCACCTTTGACAAGATACAAGATGCTTGATCATATAACACCAACAAGGCAACATTAATCAACTGTGATAATTTGAGGTATCTTGGGTCATTCATGAGAATACATAGAAGTAAAACCATATTCCACAACCTCAAATGCTTTTCTTATAGTATTTGCTGACATGGAGTGTTTTTCTGATATAAATCTTGGAAAACAATCAAGTGAACAAATTAAAACCCAAATGAAAGTTGACATGTAGGAATCATTGCGGTTGTCCAGACATGTTGATAGAGCACATAATCTTTTCCATAGAATGGTGATACATATGAAGTGTTACTAAAATAGAGAGATGCCCTAACCGATGTATAGGCAACCATGTTTTGTTTTCCATATCAAATCAAACAACAACAAATGTTTGTTCACCTGGACTCAAAATTATCAATAAGTACTCAACAAAAAAAGATTAGTAATATTTGGGAACCACTCCGAGGAGGAGCCACGTAGGTGACTCCACCCTAGTAGTGCAAACCCAAGAACGAATCGTGTCGATGAAGGGACCATGTCACACTCAATCTAATCGTTTTAATACCTAATGCGAGAGACGCTAATTGGAAGGTGTCATTAGGCACAAATCTATGGATAATCTCACAAAATAGCCATTCATCTTTGTTTAAATAAACTAGAGAACAATTGAGTAGGCTTGTTATATTCACACTTGAAATGTCTTAGTTTTTTTATATTCCAAGTGGTAAAGCAAGCAGTAACTACCTTGGTAATAGTATGAACATCCAATATTAATACAAGAGGAAAAGAGCATGACATATATAAAATTGGGAACATGATAGAAAAGAGACATGTACAGTATGAGATTCTTTCCATCCTATCATTATGCAAATAGGCATAAGAGTAATTCTACAAGGAATAATATCAACCTACAAGAAGAAGGGAAGATTACAATGGAAGAAAAATAACTAAAATCAAACTCATATCTACTTCTGTAGCGGCTCAGCTTAGAACTCTTGGAAATGATGCCCATCTTAGTCGTTAGCAAAAAATAGACATAAAACCCAAGACTAGAAGCACAGCAACATTCAAGACATGAAGAAGTAATAGGAATCGAAGCACATAATTCCAACCAGATTGCCACAAAAGTAAACAACCCAGATGATAAGCTTCAAAAACAAATCCATCTAAACAAGAAGAAAGGTTTAGATTAGGTAACTACTATGTGTATCCCCAACATAAGTGATTGTTCTTAAATACAGTGACCCTTCCATTTAGATTGGGTACTGTGATTGATAGGTAGTTTAGATAGGAAGGTCCTAGTTGTCTGATTGTGAGTATTTTGTCTCATGTGATAAGATGCAAGAACCTATCATAGACAATGGAGTAGAGGAAATCCTTGAGATCCTAAGTGTGTGCATTACATATTAGACTAGGATACTTGACTTTGGTGGGGTTTAAGAGCCTGACAGTCAAAAGGGTATGCTACTGACTACTGAGCCATCAAAATCAATTGTTCATTTGTTTGTTTTGGCATCATCAAGTTTTACTACGAATTAATAATGATTTCAGTTTCAATTCTCAAATGGTATCAATCTCTATTAATTTTAAAACCCAAGCATAGAAGCACATCAACATTCAAGACATGAAGAAGTAATATGAACCGAAGCACATAACTCCAACTAGATTGCCACAGAAGTAAACAACCTAGATGATAGGCTTCAAAAACAAGTCCATCTAAACAAGAAGAAAGGTTTAGATTAGGTAACTACTATGTGTATCCCCCAACATAAGTGATTGTTCTAAATGCAGTGACCCTTCCATTTAGATTGGGTACTATGATTGTTCATGATCATGGTCGAGGATGGTTTCCTACGGGGGTTTTAGTTCTATGATGTGGCTAATGTATACACATCTTGTCCTGTAATGAACTGAATGTACAATATTAATGTGTAATATACAACAAAATTACAATAGACCATCACCTCATGTTGGTCATATACAAGATCAATGTGGAATCTATTACTTATATCATGTTCAGATAAAAATGCTTCTATTACCAAGGATTGAAAATTCATTTCTAAAATTTGTGAAATAAATAGGAAAAGGGAGCACAGTGCATTGCGGAAGATAGGAGTTCATCACCTTACATTTATGTGATCAACACCCTATAGAATGGTATTCCTTCATTCTTGCCTTTTCCACAAAGCACTATTGTCCTAAAGTGCGCAAGCTGCTCCTCGCCATGGTCAAGCCTAAGATCCTCTTAGAAACTCAAGCTTTTCAGTACAACTTTTGGGAGTTGTCCATCACCACAGATTTCTATAAGCACATTATAAACAGACAATATTCTGGCACATCTTTCTCAACATCACGACTTATAAGTTAATAAAAAGAATAAATATGATGCTTTTGAAAGCTCTATCAATAATAAACCTTTTCACAATGAATAGGTGATTGGAACATCATGTTTTACATGTGTGAACTAAATAATAGACAATTTATGCAACATCATCTCAAATTTTGGATACCATCAACATAATAGGTTGTTCAATATCTTACAAGTGACAATTTAGAGTGTACATGATCCATTATTTAAAAAAAGATGGAAAGTACGAATGGACACATCATTTTCTACTTTGATTAGTTTTTACAAGACTTTGAAATAGACTTATCTGCTCATAATTGCTGAACAAGTTTTCTATATTTTCACTAATTGACAGATAGACATTGTATATAACTATTGGATGAACTCAAGAAATGATGCTTGCTATTTTTTGAGTATGGAAATTTGGGCATGTTCATGTGTATGTGAATCAAGTGGGTTAGTTATTGGTTAAGAATAAGCAGCCATATAGCATGCCTACTACACCAACCACTAAGGGCATAGGGTCAATTTGTTTGTTCCCAAATTCCTTACAAAAAGAGATTTGGTGTGTCTATGATCAAGAAATGCCAATTTGTTTGTTCTTACAGGCTTGGTATTTGCTGATAGACTTGGTAACATTGAAGTTTGAGAATTTATCCTTCAACAAACAGAAATAAATATCAACAACATGGTAATGCTTATTTTGCTCCCATATTTTCAGCAAAGGAACAAAATGTTGAGACTTTTTGTTGATTGGTTTATGCAGGATGATATCGACTCTGTAATGACACAAGCGAGATAGATAACGGCGCACTACAACATGTTGACATTTGGGATTTTTTTAACACATCATAAATAATTAACATATAGCATGGATATTTAAAAGAGTTCAATATCTAGAAAAAGCATTTTTAGTGAAGAAACATCAGATAAAAGGTATGAATTAAATCAAAGATCTAAGACAACAAACATTTAGTTGTTCTCACCATAATAGACGCTACATTCTTGAGTGGCCATTTTTGTTTACTTTCACATAATAGACACTACAGTCATGTCGTCCTTTAAGGCATCTACGAAGATGATGTAGCCTATTGCTAGCTACATTCTTGAGTGGTCATTTTTGAAGGGGTTGGCTTGCTTCCTACAGAATGATGTTAGATCTTTCAATCAATTAGTCAATCGATAAGAAGTTGAATCTCTCTACCAAACAACAAGTAATAAAGATATATTTAAATACATTTAGATAGACATTGTGTTAGTAGTTCTCCAATCAGTGTGTATATCTCATAATACCCCTTCCAAAAAAAGCCACTGTTGTCTCAGAGATTGATCACCCTTCTAAAATTAGTAAAATGGTTCATATATGTAGTCTTGTATCTTAGCATATAGCCTTAAGTCTTTTTTGTGGAATAAAAAACAACCTATATGCAATAAATTATAGTCTTAAAAAAATGTTTTCAACCAAGATAAGACATGATTTGAGTAGGGACTATATGAAGGTCAAAGGGTTCAATATTGAGAAATATTCATTAGATGTTCTCTACTCATTAATGCTTTTATTTCATAACATTACTCGTCTTCTTTCTCTATAAGGGAAAAGATACATTCTTGCCATTACTTAGTCAATGGGTATGTAATTTGAATATAATTTGACCTCTATATGTCAGCTAAGAGGGAAATAAAAGAATGATTTGTTTCACTCTCAATTAGATGATTCTATTCAATTTTTGAAAAGAGTCCTCCCACATTTCTCTACCCTAGCCCTTTGGTTACTTGCCTAGGTGGAAGTGGAGGTGATGAGAAGAAAGTCTTGGTGGATCCATGGGAGGTACCTTTTTTGGGTGGGGGTTGATGATACACATGCGAGCCTTAGTGGTGGAGGGACCACACCTGCTACACCAACCATTAAGGGCATAGGGAAAAGCATGATAATTGAACCCTTTGTAGAGAGGATTGGTCACTAGAAGAAGAAGGAGGGGCTTGAATCTATAAACAAAGCAGGGGGGTCTCAACTGGAATTTCAATCATTCACATGGCTGAATAGGTGAGTAAGTTATCCATATTGATTATCTTATAGATTTTGATTGAAATGCATAAACGTTCACCTAGACTGTGATGATTTCAATCTCGTCAGTGAGTTTAAGAAAGTAAGGTATGGCATCTGATCTTATTGACAATCTAAATAGAGCATCCAGGGACATAGATAAGTGGGGAAGAACCCTTGAGCAATGGTTTTTAGTGGAGGCATTCAACATACAAGTTATTATGCTTATTGTTAAGTAGCAGCAGCTTAGTTCTGTGTAAGCCAGCCTTAAACAATGACCAAATCTGTTAGTTGTCCATCTCTAGGTTATACTAAATAAAAAGAAATATTGATAACTCTCCAGTGAGTAGCTATTGTTTTCACCTCTCTACGCTAACTAGGGGAGAATGGAACAATAATCTTTGTTTTCTAGGGAACAATCATCTTTGTTTTTAGAATTTTGAAGATGTTGTAGAATGTCAGAATGTTAAACAAATCCAACAACTGGACATACCTACCAGACTTATACAATATAAATTAAAGTCTTGTTCCATGCATTTCCTCTTATTGAGAAGGGTGTATAAGCACACACACTTATAAAGAAGGGTGTATAAACACACACATACATATGAACTGTGAGATTTCTTGAATTAAAAGTGTCATCTTTAGAATTCAATCAAGCTTTGTATATTTCAAGACCTGACCAAACTAAAAGGCCAAATTGTTATGTTAGCCATTCAAAAAAACCTCTTGAACGATGCAATTGATTTACCAGCATGTCTTAAAAAATATATATCGACCAAAACCATAGAGTCCATGAAAGGTTCTCTTTCAAAAAAGGCAAAAAAATGCTTGAACAGTGATGTAGGGAACTTAAACCGTTTGATGCACTGAGGCATGTTCATTTAGTATGATATCCTACATGTAAGGATAGTAGACAACTGGGGTTATGTGAACATGTCAATTTACTTGGCAATTGCTTGTGTAGATGTAGATGTCTCTTTCATTAAGAGACTTTGCATGCCAATTTAAATGTGCAAATTACATTTAAGTTGTAGTATGTTGTTTGTTCTGAAGGTATCTTTTTTTTGTCAGGGATTGTTCCCAATTTATAGGGTTTCTTCAGTGTTTCTATAAACTTCTTCAAGAGAGCATGTCCCTCACATATGTGAAAAATGGGACCTTAGACTATTACTTTCAATAAAAAAATCTTACAATATTAGTTCTTAGATTGGACCCTATATCATCAATCTCTTTCTGAGAGATACAGGCAGTAAGAAGCTCCTTTTGATCATCATTCAACTTAGGACCATTCCAAGGTCCCTTCCAAGCACATCAAACTACATTATTATTGAACAAAGAAGTGCAATGGTTGGTGATATGAGAATTGAACATGTCAAGATCATAAGAGATAGATACATCAATATAGAATCTAGAAATGTGATTTCCAATCCTTCTAGATTTCATATAGGCTTAGAATAATTTTGTGTTTGAATCACCTTCTTTATGCATTGGACACGAGAAATCTTATTGAAGAGAAATTAAAAAAAGTAATCATTTTTGCTTGATATTTACTCAAGGAAGTGCTCACTTGATACTTACTTGAAGTACTCTGAGGTGGTACTACATCGGTTGTCTCCAGAATATCCAATCTTGGGATGAGTTATATAAAATAGGAATGTCATGGAATCCTAGTTTCAGACCCATTTGTGCATGTAACCTACTGAAAGACTTGAAAAGATCCAATGTCCCTACAAACGAGAACCACTGAAATCTAATTAATCTTCTTATCTTCATTTTTATGATGTTTCTGGAAGAGATATTGCTACTTATTCATGGGGGGAAAATCAGGTGCAATAAAATCATATAACACTAAAATACATTTGAACATCAATATACCTGTTGTGATCAACTTAGAGTTGGTTCACCACCATTCTGACTCAGCCTCATTGGCAGTGGGCTTTCTAGAACTTTAAGAGTATAGTTATGCCTGAACTAAATTTTAACACATTCTTACATATGCTGGAAAACAATGATAAATGCTAAATGATAACAACCCCTCATGGGTTAGATACAACCAATTTGTACTCAAAAGTGATACAACCACATTCATACTATGGTATTAGCTTAACCACAATCTAAACATCACTATCATTGGCCACCTCCCACGGGACCAAGTGTGGGGCCTATGTTGGCTAAATGGACATTTGTAAATCCCTTTGTTTTGATAATGACAAACATTTCATTCTTGTTAATCTAACGTGCTACTTGAGTGTTGCAGGAATAAGGTGGATGACAAAGCAATTAGGTAAATCCATATGCTTACATATTTATATTTTCATGAAATGTAATCGCCTTGTAAAAACTTGTACAAATATATAATGTACAAGTACTTAGATTTCATGTAAATCAAGTGTTAGATTCTCCCTAGCTAAACATCACATTTAGATAGGTCATCCCCTTTAATAGTGTCACATATGCACACTCATACACACACTTAGTGCTTTAAATTGAAAAATTGAAACAGGGTCAATCTCGGTCGACTAACTCCTCGACCGAGACACACTCGGCCGACAATCTTCTCGACCGAGAAAGACCCAAGTAGCCGTTAGACACAGCTGACAAGGTGGTTGGCAGTTGGAGATAAACGTTGCATACACTTGATCCAGAGAGCCTGTCGGTCGACAAAACGTCGACCGAGTAGGTGTCTCGGTCGACCATTTCTCGACCGAGATGGTCTCTGACAGCAACTGCAGAATTAATTAATTAGTCGTTACTAAAGCAACAAACTTGTACCTAACAGCAAGTTAAGCACTTAGAAACCCCTAGAAGGTGTCTAGAACGTCCTTAAGCACTTGTAGTACATTCCTATAAATAGGACATGCCTTAGGACACCTAAACTCACTTGTTACACTTGAGAAATCTTTGAGCATACTTTGAGAAACCTGTTTGTGAGCAAATTGAGCATAGTGACAATTGGCTACTTCTTCTCTTAGCTCAAATTTCGTGTCCTATAGGCTAGCATCTCCTATCCACTGCAATTACTATTCCATACACTTTGGTTAGGAGATCTACACGCTTGATCTAGGCAAATCAAGCCTTGTGCTACAAAAGGATAAGTTGTAATTTCCTTTTTCCTTTCTTGTTCTCTATTATTGTTTGTACTCTCCTGGCTACTCCTAGGTTGGAGGCTGCGGATTGGAGAGGTTGGAGATCTTCTTGGTGAAGAAGGGGACCTTGAGCTACTTCAAGAAGGCTGGTGCAACGGGAGGTTACTTCTAGAGAGGAAGGCTACTTCAAGAGGGAGCTTGGAGTTACTTCAAGAAGGCTACCTCAAGTTGGTGCATCTACTTCAAGTGAAGGCTGTTCAAGGGGTGTAAAGAAAGTATTGTATTTTGTATAAATCCTTGTGAAGGTAATAAAATTAATACTTTCAAAATCCCGGTTGGGTAAGCAACCGGGTAGTGGACTGACAACTTTAGTATTTGCTAAAGTTGGAACCACTCTAAACACCTGTCTCCTTCTTCCATTTTCAATTGTGGTTGTTTGAGTTAAATAATTGCTGAAATATTTAAAAACTCTATTCACCCCCCCTCTAGTGTTTTTCAGTCTACACACCCAGCTTATACAGAAAATAAACCAGTGTTATACTTATAAAAGATATAATTGATTTTCTCAATAAAACTTCACCAAACCAGTCTAGTAAATTAGCTACATCACAACTGAGCAACATGAATATATTTTTCACCCTACTATTAGCTGTACTCAGAGCAACTTGTACTCATATCAACACTAGTACATTTTGTTCATAAGAAAAGGTGGAGAATGTCTAGAACAATAAATATAAATAGCAATGAAATATAAATATTAACAAGATCTTCCTTCATAGACTAATGTTCCAGCTTAACCACATGATGGGATCCAAATGGTTAATATAATTGGAGAGTCCAATTCCTAAAATATAAAACAATAAAGCATTTAGTTTCATTTCACCAATAGATATGTGTCATAGAAAACTATGATATGCAAATATATGAACTACAAAGAATACAATGGTAACAAGAAACATCATCAATTGGTGAACTGACCTCATAACTAATTTGAGGTATCATCACCTGAAATAGCCATCATCATCCTCACTAAAATCCAAAAGTTCCTAAAATTTTTGATTGTTGATTATCCTATCTAGTACATTTTCCACATTTTCCAAATGTTTTTATGTGGCACACTTTCCATGTTCTACTATTTTAAGAGCTTTCTCTTGAACTTTCAAAGCTTCCTCCTTGTCTTTCAATGCTTGGTCTTTTGCTTTGAGTTCATCAAGTAAGGCATTCTTTGTTTTGTATGGTCCTCTAACATCTCTTAGCTTTACACCTCCACCATAACAGGATATGTATTTCTTTGTCTTTGATTCTCCGTACACTTTTTCGGCGACCTCAACGGGGCGAAGGGATGGCTCTGCTTGTTGGATGGTTATGATTTTTTCTTGAATCAACAATTTATGTTAGTAACTAATGGACCGAAAACATATATTTTTTTCTTACTTACATGAACTTGGGATGACTCCATAGTAGCTAAGGTATCACCCTTCTTGTGGCTTTCAAAGTACATTGTTCCCAAGTCAGGTGGGTTCCCATATTTTCCTCCCTATAGTACAAAAAACAAGTTATATGCATACCTAGAGACAAAGTATAGCACAAAGAGAAAATTGAACAAACTTCTGCCATGATATTTCTCTAAAGGCATGCTACCAGTGTGATGAAGTAACTTATTGTTCATCCCTTCTCAGTTTATGGAGTTTCTCTTACTCGATGCCTGCATTTAATATAATGTGCATATAGATAGAAGAAAAAAATAAGAAATATAAGAACAAATAATTTGAATTGATGTAAGGTTTTATAATAAAAAGGTCACCATAAACTTTTCACTGTGAAAAATCTCTTTCACAAGCCATTCCCAATCACTATCAACTTTAATTGTGATAGGTTTCTTTGATAGTTGTTGTTGCATGTCCAACCCCTTGACAGTTTGATGAATTGTTGCCCTCCACTTTATCCATAATTCTTTCAAGTGTTTTAAAGTGTGAGCTTTGTGTTCCTCCATGTGGTCGTTTGAGAATTTATCCTAATACATGTTTAATTGCACAATAACATCAATGCATCATGGATGTTTGTCAAATGATGATAATAATAAAGTCTGGTAGATATTACCATAAATACATCCCACATGTGATCCTTTTGTCTTTTTGTAACATCACTCCAAGAATGCACTTTGATTGTACAAATATTCCGATCATGAATAATCCTGCCCAAATGTCTACTCCACACCTTATGATTTTTTCCTACAGGGCGACCTTGATAGAATGTGGCATCTATCTTGGCACCTCCTCTTAGTCTAGCCACTTTTTTACATTTGTTACGTCATCGACGTCTGACTGCCTTTTCAGTGGCACTGGCTATATTCAGTAATAAAAAATAAAGAAGCACTACATAGTATTGTATAAGATATATAATGTGTGTAGTTATGAAACACATAGCATTTTATAGTGATACGGTTGCATATGACCTTAACACAATGATTATGCATCATAGACAAAACACTTAAGTAAATAGACACTCTAATATATAGATTATAATATCAGCTTATCATCATATATTGACAATAAACACTCCAACCACACGAAGGTTGGCCTGCCGAAAGGAATACTAGAGGTAGGGTTATCAAACATTAGGTTCTCTAGAATGATGTTTACTTATAGAAAAAAAATGTTACAAGATTGGTAATATGTGTTAGCAGCAAACCTATATTTTTGAATCACTATGAGAGTGTAAAGATTGAACATCTTCCCAAAATTCAATCTGAACATAACCCAATTATGATGATGTGACAAGCTCATTATAAAAAAAGAATAAAAGTTTCAAAATGAGGCATCCTAGAATGTTAATTTTAATTTGTGATGATAGTCATGAGGGTATGCAATGATGGAGTGAGTCATGGTTCCTATTGGTGCCACAACTAATATAAGTCAGATCACCCACTAGGTCAGTTCATTACTGCAGTTTACAAAGGAGGGCAGAGAAAAAGGGGTAGTGGCAGTGGAGGTGGTAAAGAATAGGTGGTGGAAGGGGGTAGAGGAAAATTCTAAAAAGGGTGATGAGGAGAAAAATAGTTTGTGATAGGAGAGGGAACAAGGATCTGATCAGAAATCACATAAATTGTTTATGAGTGAACCTTATGTTTGAATCATAATGATAACTTAATGTTAGCCACAAACCTATATTTTTGAATCACTATGATAACCTAATGTTTGATAACAATCAAATATTATGCATTATGTGCACCTGGGCCAGCCTTAGAGGACACCTTCATCCCTTAAAAATGAATCCTTCTATTTTCTTATGAGTTCATGTGCCTTAGGCAGAGATTTCATCATGTAGTGTTAGATATAAGAAGTGAAACCTGACCCAAATAGATCCAGTTCGTACTCCTAAAAAGAATTCTAAAACCAATCCCTAAATGGACATACATCTATCCACAATTCCTTCATCTGGATACCAAGTGATATGTGGAAAATATGGAGTTGTTGGGAGTCACTGAAAGTCTTCCAACCTATTCTTAGACACGGTACCTAGGATGGATCAATGCTCAAGATGCCTCGGGGGTGGGGGGCATGTGGCCCATATCCTGTAAAGCCTTATGTAGAAGTAACCCTTATAAATTTCTATGAAGACATTGGCAGCTAGTAAGATAGAACCATGATCCAGGTAAGGGATATTTATGATACAGACATAAATAAAACAAGTTAAGGAATGTCTAACTCAAGCCCTTGAATCTTCTTATTATGAATAAAGGAAAGTGAACATACACATTGAAATATCATTGACGACATTAGTGGACATCAGTTCGGTCTCCACGTTCTATTCTGGTTCAATAGGAACTTCTTTAAGAGGTGTAGGATCAGCTTCAGTTTGTGGGGAAGGAACATTTTCAGTTGGAGGAGCATCACAGGCTTGTGGTGGAGAAACATTTTCAGTTGGTGGAGGTGTAATTCTTTTTGACATGGGAGCCATCCTAGATCGATCCTGAATATTGCTTTGTTTGGAAGTCAAGTTGTTCAAAAATGATAAATGATTATCACATGACTCCATGTAACCATGGCTTTTGCTACCTCCTATATGATTCAACAAGTGACTCTTAATTTGTAATCCATGATTACGTCCTTTCCCAGTTACACTCAATTGTTGTGGTGAGATGAACTTCTTAGCCTTGGACTTAGCCATTGGATCTTTCCCATTTCTTGATGTGCTTGCAGCCAACTTCCTGCAAAACTGTCAAGCTAGTTGTTAATATAATTCCTTACATAAATTAGTATAAATGAAATTATAATTGCATAGAATGTAAAAAGGAATAATTAAGTTGACACCATCACAAGAATGACAAGAAGAATATCATTTAATTTCAGGTTTGTTGCCATTACATGCATCACCACAAACATTGGTTGGCAATACAAATTCTGACACAAATAAACATATTTACTCATAACATTGTAATGAGAAATGAAACAAATAAGTTTGACTATCATAATTGTTACACGTTTAGAAGTACTTAAAGAGGAATAGTAATTTAGTTAACATTATGAAATAAGCATTGGATCATCATGTGCATCATTTGTATCATCAACTAGCTCCAACTTGTCCCCTGGATCAATCTTTGTCACAATATGCCACCCCTTATTAATCTGATCATTTGCATAAAAAACTTGAGATTCTTGAGTTTCTAATATAAATGGCTCAATAGTTTTCCAAATACGCTTGCAATCAACACTTGTGAATCCATACGCATCAGTTTATACTCCTTGAGCAACATCAAACCAATCACATAGAAATAATACCACTCTCTTACTGCCCAAATATTGTAATTCTATAATCTCAGTCATTTGTGCGTAGTAATCTCTACTAATTCCACTACCATCATCACCAACCACGGTTACCCCACTGCATTGTGACCTTGATCTTTCATCATGGGACTTAGTGTGGAACCGATAACCATTTACTACATAGCCATGGAAACATTTCACGCATTTGAGTAGACCACGTGATAATGAAAGAAACTCATCTGTCTTCTTACTTTTATCATTCTCATGTTGATCTCCAATCTAAAAAAAGATAGTTAGTACCAAAACTAAATCAAATTAGCATGTATACAAAACCATATTGAACAAATCAGACCAGTTTACTTTCATCTTAAACCATTCTATGAAATCCTCATTTAAATCCTTAATAGATATTTGATCTGGATCAACTCTTTGAGCTTGATAATATTATCTAGAATAAATTGAAAATGCATGTGATGAAGTTAGTAAACAAAATATAAAATATATCAAAAAATGGCTCAGCTACACAATTCAAGAATCACGTACTCAATGAATGGCTTAACTTCCTCACAATTGTTCAAGATGTATATATGATCTTTCTCACACTCAACTGCATCAAGGTCCCTTATTGTTCCACATCCTAATCCTCTTCCCTTGTATGAAAATAAAGATAATGTTGCACATTCATTGACATAATCATCATAGTTTCTATCAAGATGATCGAACCTTGTCTGTACAATATGCAAATATTTGGAACAAAGATTCATGCATTCTTCTACTATATAGCCTTCTGCTATGGAACCCTCTATACAACATCTATTGTGAATATAAGACTTCAATGTGTACAAATATCTCTCTATCAAATACATCCAATGATCATGAATGGGCCCACATAAAATAGCCTCATGTGATAAATGAATAGGCAAATGTAGCATCACATCAAAAAATGATGGTGGGAAAATTTGCTCCAACTTACAAAGTGTAATTGCAATTTGAACTTCAATTTGCTTCAGATCCCCCATATCTAAACATTTGTTTCCCAAAATCTTGAAGAAACACGACAACTCAAGAAGTGGTTCATAAACATCCTTAGGAACAAGACCACGCAATGCAAGAGGGGGTATGTGGTGTAACAAAATATGATGATCATGATTCCTCAATCCTGAAAGTTTGTTTTCTTTAAGATTCACACATTGGGAAATGTTTGAAGAAAAAACAATTGGTACCTTTAGATCCTTCAAAAATCTTAAAAACCTACATTTTCCATCTACATATAATGTGAATGATGCATCAGGTAGCACTGTTTTCCCTCCAATTATCATTGGGTGCAAATCTTGCCTAATATTCATTGCTTGCAAATCTAGACGAGAGTTATAATTGTCATTTGTCTTATTCTTCACATTCATAAAAGTTCGAAGAATACTATCACATATGTTTTTCTCAATGTGCATTACATCTAAAGTATGTTGTATCAATAGATCTTTCCAGTATGGAAGCTTAAAGAAAATGTTTTTCTTATTCCAATTATCCCCCTGCTCTTGTGAGATACCTTTTTTAAACATTTGCTAAGAACATTCCCTTCCAAACTCTGCACTTGAATGAGGACATCATCACCACTTAGTGGTGTAGAGGGTGTTCCCTTCTCGATCGTGCCATCAAATGCAGATTTATTCTTTTTCCATTGATGATCCAAAGGCAAATAACGCCTATGACCCATAAAGCATTCCTTTCTACCATTAGCCATCCTAATCGAATGAGTACCCTTATGGCAACACGGGCAAGCAAGTTTTCCCTTGGTACTCCATCTAGATAAAATCCCATATGCAGGAAAATCATTGATGGTCCACAACACATCAGCACGAAGATTAAAATTTTGATGTGTAGTTACATCAAATGTGTGTATACCATTATTCCAAAGTTGCAATAATTCATCTATTAATGGTTGGAAATAAACATCAATACAATTACATGGACCATTAGGACCTGGAATCAGCATGGACAAAATGATATTTGTTTGCTTCATGCACATCCAAGGAGGCAAGTTGTACGGAATAAGAATAACGGGCCAAGTGCTATATGATGACCTAGAATTGTTGAATGGTTGAAAACCATCACTAGCAAGGCCTAGTATGACATTCCTGGTCTCTCTAGAAAAAGTACCATGAAGCTCATTCAGCTTTTTCCATGCCAAGGAATCTGTCAGATGATGTAAATTCCCATCATCTTCTTTATCGTGATGCCACCTCATTAGTGAAGTTGTTTTTTAGGACATAAACAATTTTTGAAGGTGGGGCTTTAGTGGGAAGTAACGCAAGATCTTTTCTAGTACTTTCTTGCCATTTGCTTTTAATTTCTCTTCCCCATTGTGCTTGTCATACTTCCATCTTGAAATATTGTAAATTTTGCATTTATCAAGGCCACAGTCTTCCTTCCAGAACAACATACAATCATTCACACATGCATCTATATTATCATATGAGCAACCAAGATCTTTAGTTGTCTTCTTTTCTTCATAATATGAGCTAGGTAAGGTTGAATCACCTGGGAATAGTTCATCTTTCAATAATTCAAGTAGCCATGTGAAAGAATGATTACTCCATTTTCCAAGGCTCTTGTGATGAAGCAATTTTACCAAGGCAGATAATTTTGACCCCTTCGATCCCTTATAGAGAGGTTGATTGAGGTCATCCAACAACCTAAAAAACCTTTTAGCCTCGGTATTAGGTTCCTCTTCGTGATCATCGTGGTTGGAATTTCCCATTCCACCATCATTTCTCTCAAGATTATGTGAACTAGGGTGCATTTCTTTAAGAAGATCTAGCATATCATCATCTACTTCATTATCCCCTTCATCGTTATTGACTAAAGTATCTAAATCAGACTCACTTTCATTTCCCATCTCACCATGATGATACCACAGAGTATAACTACTCAAAATACCATAAACCATCAAGTGTTTTTCACCACATCACGTGGAATAGAAGAAGTATTAACACAACGAACACACAGACATCTCATTTTATTTGCACCAATTTTGTGACATGCATAGGTGAGAAACTCTTCAACACTGATTTCATATGATGGATCATCAATCCTATTGTTAACAAGTCTAATCCATTCCTTATCTGGTGCCATTTTCTACAAAGAAGAATTCATGTTATTGTTTACAAGTCATATAATACAATTATTTCTTGTTGGTGATAAATATAAGATTTCTTTCTCTTATTGGTTACCTTTATAAAAAAAGATCACGATGTGTAGCATGTAGCTCTATGTCTGATTCCTTTGGGCGTCTATATATTCAATGTTTAGCACTTGGGTTATGCAACACCTTGAAAACTAATAAGGAAGTTAAGATAGGGTATACACAGTAATATCATGCAACCATGATGCAGGAAGTAAAAATGGTTTTCCAATTTTGTTGTTGCAGACCATGATGTAGGAAGCAAAAAGTCATATCATTCACTATTGCATAGATGAGTGCAACTTGTTTTATATCCACTAACATCATGTTTTTTGTGAGGTTTAATGGAGGATTTATCAGGGGAAAGGGCTGAACATAAACAAAGTTAGAGGATGAAGAGCAAGAAGACACCACCAATGCAATCCCTTCTTAGTCCCCCCCTCTGGTGTCTTCCCTGCCCCCTTCTATGCACTCTCTACCTAGACAGAGAGTGGTGGCCCAACTTGACACACCATGATAGCTCTTAGAGGATGAAGAGAAAGAAGACGCCACCAATGCAATCCTTCCTCCCTTTCTCCATTTTTCTACCCATGTTATATGATAGATCAATATCATCTTTGTAACTATTGTTTTCCTTGAGTTGTATGACCCTTGGATTGGATATTGTCTGAAAAATAGACCTTAAAATTGCAAATGATTTGGATAGAAATCCTACTAAGAGGGGGTGTGGTTTCCATATGATCCAACAAAGATAAAAAAAGAGATCCAACATAAGGGAAAAAGGTTTAGATCTAGAACTCCTTTAAACACAGAAAAAAAAGCCTATAGTTGTTCTTATGTGATACAATTCTCAAGTTTCAGTTGGTGTTGAGTCTACTAAACTGAGTTGAATGCAACTCACATAAGTTAGTTGAATTAGCAAAAGGTATCAGCTAAGAAAGTCAGTACACACTAAGTTGTATGATTAGTTTGTTTCACCTATCTGTGGATACACATAAAAGGGTTCTGTATATTTTTCCTTATTATTTTAGTTCAATGGGTGTTTGTAGAAATGTTCAAACACAATTTGTTAGAATATGTTATTTTATGAAAGAAAGATGTGGTGCATTAAATTGGAAAAAACAATGGCTTGCCCTATAGATCATTTCATTGTATGAAGACACAACTAACCTACGAATGCAACCTACTTTTTATTCTTTTATCAGATGTCATCATTATCAAGTTTGAATCTGAATGGTATGTTATAAGTTGTGTCCTTTGACCTCTTCAGCTTCCTAACTATCTTAAGCAAAGGGTTGTCTTCAAATCTTGAACTCAAACCTCTTTTGTTGTAGCCTTACATCCAGGTCATTCAAACCAACACTTGATAAACATAAGGGTCTAATCCGGTAGGTGGTTTGTGTTAGTTGGATCAACATACGTGTGTGGTCAATGTTTGAGTGACTTCCCATGCTTATTTTTCTTTAGGAAATATTAAAATCCAAGCTTCACTGGCAAGGCCCCGATCTAGGTTGCTAGCGATGCATCTGGTTTGGGACCTACTTTTTTTAGGCAACCTGACCTTATATCATGTTGAGTTCAGAGAAATTATCAACATCCACTGCTTTCTTTAATCTCTTTTGGATATATTTTAGGATGGGTTTCTTTACCTTCTTCACATGATATTTCCCCAAGTGATTGAAATCACCCATGAATTCTTAGGTAGGTCATGCTAGTTTGCATTAGCCAGTGCCTCCAAACCTTCCTCCTACACAATTTAGAATTAAGCAGACACAATAAAGATAACAATGTGGATTCCTCCATGTTAATTAAGCTTTTGTTGACCATTTTCTCCATGGTGTGAATAACCTAAGCATCCCATATGTCGGGGTCTAGTCGATGGCAATCCTACTACCTTCCACCTACTCTAGTTCCGAATATGAGTTCCAACCAGCAGGAAAGACCTAGAACTCTTTCATCCACCCCTATACAAATTCTCATTTCAAGGTAAAATGGCAATGTTGGACTTCACCTTTTCAGTGACCCCCCTCCACCTACCTCACTGACAGTTCAAGGTAACACTTTAGTCTTTCATGAAAAACAACGTGTAACTCTACCTTATTCGTTACTCTTGATGTCACTAACTACTGACTCATGGTAGGGTTGTGCAACTATATACATGCAAATTTAAGATATAATAATCGAACTTTTATTTTTCTTCAGATCGAGAAGTATCCTTTGTATAATGACACCCAATTAGAGTCTCCTATTTGTATCTACCATGGAGAAACTAATGTAGGTTACTAATACTTGCAACAATTCAAAAATCTTATTCTATCAATTTTTTATTCATTTTCTTAAGATGACGAAATAAAATACCACATTTGTGTGTGTTATATTCTATTATCTGCTTTACAAAATAGGCATAACAACTCTAATTGACTATTCTGTATAGAACCCAAACAGAGTGATTGATCTTGAAGAAACATGGACTCAATTATATTTTCAATACTCCATGATATATGAAGCCATCTTAATATGACTATGGAGAATGGATTCACTGAAGTTTGGAGTCAACTCTTTTATAGTTGGGTCTCACTAAAGTATGGATTTAACTAGAAGTGCATGATAATGATATGGCATCAGGATTTATACAGGTATCAACATAGTAATAGTTGTATGTTTTCCACGATGAGGGGTATATGAATATGTATCTTATTTTCTGACAAAAAAAGCAAAAATATTTATGCAGTGTGAAACCTTATCAAGAAAGCATTTCAAATGGATGCAAAACTTATATCTAAGTGTGATGTCAAACCCCTCGACTCCTTGAACCCCTCATTGTCATGGACAACTGATATGGCTAATAGATTTGACTGACTGCATGTCATAGTAGGTTGGTTACCCATGGCTGAATGGGGTAGTAGTGGGTGTAGTTAGTGAAAACAAACCCCCTAGTGGGAAGATCTTGGCTAGCTTGAGAATGGGTTTAACAAGGTCTTGTATGGGTAACTAGACCATCGTGACATGGAGCTTGCCCAGTGGGAAGTGTCATGGTTGAGGCACTCTAGGTAGTTTTTTGGAAGAAAGACATGGAAGGGGAGTATTCTACTTAGTTAAAACACAAACACCTAGTTTTAATATTAGTCTCATACGGTGGTTCTAAGTAGAGAAGCAATCTGTTTAGCATGGATCAACTACACAGGTCAAAAAGGGAATATCTTGATGTAGCAAGATATCTTTGGTGAAGACAATTGTGGCCCCTGTCGAGAGCAAGCTAGATCTTAAACCAACTACTCTAGTGAGAGTTGTTGTCTATCTTTACCAAAATTCTAGTGAACATTTCCTTGAATGATGAGGTCTCCAGTTTCTAACTCTTCTGAGGCAGTAAATGAGTACAATATATAGAATAAAATTGACATGGAGTACGTATAATAAAATGGACAATGAATATGTATAATATCCTAACTTGTTAATAAGCTTCTTATTCTCCTAGGTCCACTTTTTCTATGTGATTCTAAGGGTTATAGAGAATGGAGGAAAGTAGGAGCTACTATTATTTTCATATTCCTAAGCCTATCAATTATTGGTTTACATCTTTCCTTATATTCTGAATTTCTATTTCTGGTTATGATTTAGTTAAGATCCTTTTTCTCGAGCTTAGTTGTCTCTCTAGTCTATAGGCAAGTAACTGGTTCATGAGTCTAAGATCAATGCATAGCCCCTTAGACGCCTAACTGATATCGGTGCTTACTATATATGTAACGTCCCTGAATTTCACATTCTCGTAACCCCATGGGGTCGAGATGAGGAACTCTGAAAACATTACTAGAAGTATCAAAGTGCATTGCGGAAGTAATATGTACATACATGAATGTACAACAATAGACATACACCATAACATTCTCAACATTCAACATATTTATATTACAACATGAATTAAATTTGCAACTTACATTTACATAATTTGAAGAAAAATTTTACAAGTCAATGAACATGTATGCTAACATGATCTTAACACAATAGGTACAACCTGGACAACTACTCACTTCCCGTCTTTTATCCCAAGCTAGCTCTGAACCTAAAACATACGTGAAATAATGAATCAACACACAAGGTGTTGTGAACATGGGTAGAAAGATATGTACTAATATGCTTGCATAATTGAAATAACTTGAGAAAGAAAGAGTAAAAGAAAGCATTATTTAAAGCGATAATCAGGTAAACACATATTTTTAGACGTCTTTTGATGTGTTTGTCCTACTAAGTGGTGTCGCACTTCATTTTTCCCAGCCCCTTGGGCTATGGGGACCGAGTGCCAACCTTATATTTAGAGGAAGAGAGAGGATTGAGGGAGAGAGAGAGAGCATGCATCCACTTAGTAGCTACAAACAATCTATATTCTTTTTATGTTCTTTAATATTTTGCAGAGCATATACTACTAATACACATCCAAGAATTTATATGCAAACACAAACATCCAAAGTACATCATATCATTATGCATTCATGAAAACTAGTCTTATACTTAATAAAACCCATGTACCTGAGTTCAGAGATTTGTAATCATCCAAGTTCATCTAGACCACTGTTCACCACCTCATTAATAGAAATTAACCATCATTAATACAAGGTTCACTATTATTAATGATATTTAGGTCCTGAATAGGGTTTGGCCAAACCTAGGTTCCATACAATCTTAGGATGGTATATAATATTTTTAAACTAATCATGAGGTCATTTTAGAGGTCTGGTTCAAATTTCGTATTTTTTTGATGATTGCTCTATTTTCTAGAATTAATATGAGGTTTAAAGCATCTAAATATGCAATAATTAGGAAAAGTCTAATATGCATCCATAATACTAAAATTTGAGTCAACATATATTCTCTTTATGATATTGAGGCTCAAAAAGAATATTATAAGATTTTATATCAGCTGGATAGTATTTATTCTAATTATATGAAGCCCATAAAGGAGTATTATAAACTAAACTAAATATCACCAACAATTATGTCCTAAAAGTCTTATCTAGAGATTTCATACGAAAGAGGGAATTTTTATGAATCCAGGGGTGTTTTGGGGGGATTTATTGGCCAAGGGATCCTTTTTCTATTGCATTTCTAAGATCTAGACATTAATTAAGATATTTACCTTTTTTGTGAAAATACTAGCCGTCAGATCCCTACATAGGGACCCAGATACACGCCACGTAGCCCTAAATAGCGTCACTCCATCTAACGGCCCAGGTGGGCTGGCTGGTTCAGAAGCGAGTCAAGGGTCCTTGACCGGTCGCCCCACGTGTCTACCCCGTTCGTGACTCCATGCGACAGTCGTCGTGGCGCCGCTAAAGCCATGAGCTCCAGCAAGGAAGATCTATTATGATGTTGTGGTAGCCATGAGCTCTGGAAAGGATGATTTTCTACGACACTGTAGTAGTCACGAGCTCCGGCGAGGAAGATCCGATGTGATGTTGTGGTAGCCATGAACTCCGGCGAGGAAGATCCGATGTGACGTTGTGTAGAGGCTTGAATCTAGGCACAAGCTAGCAGCACCCTCCTCGTAGGCAGATTGGTGTCTCAACCTCACCAACATTCCAGGTAAGACATTGTCACGATGTCTCCTTGGACAGAGTTGAGGGTCCTAATCCGACTAGGTGGTCGTCTCCCCGGAGTGGGAGGTGCTCTATTTCCTCTGCCAAACAGAGCTTTTCTCATCTGCCAGCTTTAGCGAGATCATGGTGGCTCTCCGGAAACCCCAGGTCTACGGAAGGAACGTATATGAATGCATGAACCTCCCCACATCATGGTCGGCCCTGGTCTGACCTCTTTGAGGCCTCCCCAATCTGATGGCATCCAAATTGACACCGCTAGGACTACTGAGATTCAATGCAAGGAAAATCATTTATACTTGTTTATGGGACAAATGACCAAGTCGCAATCTTCTAATCCCACTCAAGATGGTTTAGACCTTCGATCCCCATCTACTCTAGTGGCTGCAGGGGCTTCAATGCTTCTTTATGCCTCTATGAGGGCGCTTCTACTATAGGAATATAGAAATAGCTATATCCTCAACCATCTGTGTTCCAATAACAATGGGTTCGTTGGAGAGCTCCTAGAAGTTTGGATCTGAAGAGATAAAAGGGAATGCGTAGAAGGGATTTGTTTGACATGGTGGTTTGGGTTAGTAGTTATAGATTTGTTTCCCATTCTTCCCGTGATGGTCGGGGGTATGGGATGATTTGAGCATAACTAGCCAGTGTGACATATAGTTGTTAAGGACATCAAATTTAAAATAAGTCAACCATATCGGCTAAGGCTTATGCAACCTCGCATCAACTTTCAAATTGGATGAAAATTGCGACATAGGTTCCTCCTCACATAATATCTCTTAGTAACAAGTTTGAAATCATAATTCTAACATGTGTTCATGAAACTAAATTCCTCGAATAACCTCAAAAATAAGTGTCTAAACATGAAATACTAGTCACTAATCATCAAACAAGCTCAACTTACATTATTTGACCACATCACGTCTTGAGGTACAATATTTAATCATTTTACTCCAACCATGACTTTAAAGGTTATATTAGTCATCAAAATCCTAAAACATGGGTTATCACAGAGGGAGAGGAAGATGGTCTCCATCGTTCTCTGTAATAAGTCAAGGTGTGAGGAGGAGCTCCGAGGATATGGGATCTTGAAACCACTATTGATGATCAGCATCCAAGCCTAGTTTGCCTTCCCAGACTGCACCTCCAAGGCATGGAATGATGGATCTCGACATCTGCTTCCAACATTGTCCCACTGGTAGATTCTAGCAGAGAGAGCAGTAGAGTTGTGACATGGGTGTTGCTCACCTAGCCACTAAAAGCCATGATCTAAGGGTTGTTAAATAGATCCTATAGTTTCGGGAATATTGGTTCAAAAAGGAAGGGTTTTCACCCTAAAACTAGTGAGTAGTTGGTGATGATATTAAGTTGTCTCCTCCCCCACCAAGGATCATCGTTCTAGTGTGACATCAAATCGATATTTTAACCTCAGGTTTAAAACATTTGAAACCTATTCATTTTGCAAAATACAACATCTCCAAAATGGTTGGTCTATAAGCCTAGATTTAGAACTATATCAGTTCACCTATTATCATTAATATCGACTAGGGTTCATACCAAGGGTATCCCAGTATGAATCATAAAAGCTCACCTAAAGAACCTCAAATAATAATATTGTCTCTAGATAATGATACATACCTCTCAAATTAGTTTGATATCATTTCAAGGTACCAATAGATCAATTGGTCATCTAGTGGCCATCTATGAATCTCAAAAATCAAAATGGTATCAACACCCTACAAGAAAACTAGGGTCATCACATTCACCCCACCTTAAATAGAATTTCGTCCTCGAAATTCAACTAGCCTTACTTAAGGTGATATCAAGGAGTCTCTGATGAATCCAAATTCATCATGATTTTCAGTCACCATTTTGGGCCCAATTTGACTCAATACATTCGATTTCATCTCCTTAAATCTTACAATGTGCAATTTTGCTTGGTTGATCAGATTATCAAGTTATTAACTAGTTTTATATGGATTTCATGCAGATTATGCAGGTCATGTTGAGGTTGAACCATCAACTGGAACTCACCTTCACTCAAAGATCCTCTCAGCCTCAATCTTGACCAAACAGTCTTGGTCCATTTGGTTTGCATCCACACAGTTTGCTCTCATTTCCCCAAATGGTTTCACCTATATGATCCTCCTCACTACCAACAAATGGTCTTGAGACCGCATGGGCAGCAAACGGTCTTGAGACCGCGCAAGCCCAAACGATCCTCAAACCGTGAGAAGCAAACTGTCTCCAAACCGTTTGGGTGATCAACCCCTAAAACCAATTGGACAGCAAGACCGTGAAAGCGTAATCGATCTCCAAAACTGATCAGACAAGACCATGAAGATCCCAGGACCATTTGATCATCTGAAACTATTTGACAACATATGGTCCTTAAGACTGTGTGATGACATACGGTCCTCAAGACCGTGTGGCTGCAAATGGTCTTCAAGATCATTCAGCCAAAAGATATCCACGAGACCATTTGAGGCACAGACCGTTAGGTCCTCAAGACTGTTACGCTAGCTGAGGGCACAAGACCGATCAGAGGCAGCAAACCGCAAGCAACTGAGACCGTTTGGAAGTGAAGATCGGTTGGAGTAGAGACCGTTTGGAAGCCAAGACCATTTGGATGGAACATGAGATCGTTTGGAGGCTGAAGACCATTTGGACGCATCAGAGCAAACAATCGTGAAGACCGTTGGGACCCGAAGACCGTGAAGGCCACGAGACCGGTTGGGCACAAGACTGATTGCCCAAGACTATTTGGGGGCATGTCGAAACCGTTAGAAACCAAGACTGTTTGAAGTAGCAAGGAAGCAAGACCATTACGAGAAATAGATTGGAGACCAAAACATGAAGATCCTCACAAGACCGTTTGGACGAGAGTCCTCAAACTGCTAAGATGAAGACCGGTTGGAGGCATTTAACTCCAAACCATTTAAACTCAAAACCATGTGAAGTGGACTCACATCCAAACCGTTCAAGACCCGACCCAAGCCTATAAATAGGAGAAGCAAGATCCTCATTTGGGCATCGGACCCAGGATGCCGACAGGCTTCCTGAACGTAGGTTCGATTCTGATCATCCACGCCATTGCCACTTTACCTACTTCTCCTGCTGCAAGCAAGGAGGTCAAGACGAGAAAGAAGCTGGAGAAGAAGATCTGCCCGGTCTGCCTTGGTGGTCCTTCCTCCTTGTCCAGATCTACTTCGACACGACGTAGAAGACTGCATCATCTTCAATGAGCTGCGACTACCTTTTGCATCATGCTCATGGCAGAACCTTCCCTTTCTCTTGTTCTTCTTGTTTCTCACATCATGAGCGAGTAGTTCTTTTTCACTGGGGTGCGGGGACTAGCCTCGTTGCCCATGCAAGCATGTTCTCTAGTTAAACATTCCATGGCAATGTATAAACTTTTCATTTCATTGTTAATCATTAATGTTTGTAGATTGATTACCTACTTGCTTTTATCTTGTTCTTCCCTATGTTGTGAGAACTTTTATATATAGGGTAGAACGTCAATTAACGAGGTTGACTCCCAAACTAGAAATAGAATGGGAGTCCTTAAGGTAGTGAGTGTATGATCCGTGAGGGGATGAGCCATCTAGCCCACGATGACACTTATGTGGCCTAAACATCCCTCAAGGAGGGCCACAGCTTCATATGGATATATGTATTTTTATTATTAATTGTCAATGTTTGCTTGTAGATTAATCGTCTGCTTGCTTGTCGATTAGCACGGTTGACTCCCTGACTAGAAATAGAAAGGGATTCCTTGATGTGGTAAGTGTATGATCTGTGAGGGGATGAGCCATCTAGCCTACGGTGATGCTTATGTGTACCTAAACATCCCACAGGGAGGGCCACAACTTCAGTTGGATATCTGTATCTTCGTAACCATAAGTGCATGATCCGGATGGTGACGAGACATCTAATACCTAAGGTGATGCTTATGCAGACCTAAACATCCCTCAGGGAGGGTTTGTAGCTGTTCTACTTGGATAGTTAGATCTATCCTGGATGTTAGACATTTGGATGTGTTTGCATGCGTAGTGGTGGTGAAACCTGGGACCATCCCAACGATTCCATATCATTAATCTAGATCAACTTCAATTCTACTCTTTACTTTCCTACACTTAGTTTAATTAACTTCAAACCAACCCCTTGTTCTAAATATTAGTCTTACTTGAACTAGACTAGACTAGCAATGATTCTTTAAAATGTTGTCCCTTAGGATTTGATCCTTAACTATACTACGATAAGACATGTCTGCTTGCGGGTGGTATTATTGCACAAGGTTTTGGTAAAAGCTCAGGGATTTCAACCCCGAGTGAATTTGTTAGTGTGATAATAAACCATGTCAGTCTCTAGTATCATTAGGCCACCACTTCCAGGTATTAAGGCATCATAGTTCTATATGCACCCTAAGTTGTCATCTTAGGATATTTAATCATGTAGGGTGTACCCACCCCGCCTTATATAGGCGAAAGCATCATTTTTTTTACATGTAGCATCTTTATTGTGGTTTATGATCATTTTTTGAGAGAGAAGATTGATCATTACTTAAACATCCATACGACATCTACAAGAAAAGAAAGGAGATCATCAGACCCTGTAAGGAACATGCCCATAAGAGAAATACCACAACCACTCATATTGGGATGAGAAAAGAACACTTCTACGTAGATCCTTCTTCGATGAGGCTGGCATAAGCAGCTTTTAATGAAGGATGCCTTCAACTTGAGCTTGAGGTAGTGGTATGAAGTTTGGACCTATACAATAATCTGACAAAGTCTTTGATGGACAAGCAAAAACCAAACTGCAGTGGTAAAGAACAACTAAAGCAAAATCTAAGACCTAGCTCTGGCCAGGACCACAAGCTCTCACAGAGGAGGACTTAAACCAAACCAACAAACTAAAACACACCAATAAATGGCGACTAAAAAGGTAGATACCTACCATTGATGGACAACAACAAAATAAAAGACAACTGAAAAGCAGAAACTGAATGAAAAAAGCCTCGATCCGCCACCTAGCACCACGATCGACCAAGATCCACCCACCTCCACTAATTTTGTCCCCCTACAATCATACCACAAGCACCGTCGTGGTCGAAGACAGCCTCTAGTCTAGATTCTTAACGAACTGAAGCCCAGGGACCCAGACACCCAAAAACCAAATCGGAGAAGAGACAGAAGTTGGAGAGGAGGCGACTCTCCACCAGACACAACACCAGTAGGCAGCGATCGACGAAGAGGCCCAGGGGGAGTAGGCGGTGGTCACCAGTGCCCAACCGCTCTCTCGAGCCTAATGCAGATGGTACTCACGAAGCCCTAAATCACCCTCGCTGGCTACAGAGCCCCTCCCCCGAGCCCAACTTGGAGTTGGTTGTGGTTTATGATCATTATCATACTATGATTGCATCATTTGAGAAGGGCTTACTTAATATGCTTGACTTTTAGGGCTTCACCCTATTGCATGAGTTGTCCTCAACTAGAAGCATAGATTTAGAAGGATTAAAGTTAAGAACTATATTTTTTATCATGTAATTTATGATCCAAAAATATCTTTATTTCAAGGACATGAGTTTAAAATTTATGGCTTGCATGTATTATACGAAGGGAAAGAGAAAATATTAGATCAAGCTTATCATGATTTCAAACTTTGATATTACATGTATGAAATAGGAAGAGAATATAAATAGGCCAAGCTCTTATGAGTGACTCCTCATATTTAAATCATCTATACAACTCGTGAGGTTTCGAGCATCATATATTATGAAATATAAGTGAAGGAAACAACATTTATGAGTATCTTATGCACAAGGCATTTTACTCTTCGAACCAGAGTTCCTATATCACCTCACTTGCAGCTAAAGATGAGATTTACAATCATACATCACTCAAGCTAGGACCTAACTCAATCAAAAGGATTGACTTCCCCATAATGAGTCACATACCCATCATTTTTTTACCCAACTCTCACATATAGGGTTTACATCAAAAATATGAATCAAGCATAACACATCTACTCAAGAGTAATCTAGTATAGGACACATCATTTAAACATATTTCATATTTCTCATATATTGGAGGCTAGGTCCTATGACCTTCTCCCTGTGGGTTTCACTCTCTCTAGAGTACACCACATATCTCATCCTACCACTAGAGGTCCTCCTTTGTATAAGAGATTGAGGCTCATGCATATTCTACTCTATCTTAACTTAGCTTATCTTAAGTAGGAAAAATGAATGTACTTTCATTGTCACGATTTAGCTTAGAATCATCCAAGGTGGATTCATCTCATAAACAACTTAAATATTTATAGGGAAACTTATACCATCAGAGATCAAACTTAGATAATATTACATATGCTTATATCAAATATCATTCTATTGTGTATTCTATCTTACACATATCTTGGTTAGTCTCTAGACATCTAGTCTAGATCTACTCTCTCTTCTAGACTGATGTTACTACCTTTCACTTATATTGCATGAACACCTACTACTCTCCTATGTGAAGGACACATTTTCATATTTACATATATCTAATAAAATATTATATAATTTTTTTCTCCGAGAAAGAAGACGTCAGAGAAAAGTTTCAAGGCTCAAGTCGATTGGAAAACAAAACAAAATTAGCAAAATGAGTGTCCCACACATGGTAGATAGTCCAGTGCCATGTCACCTAGTGAAATGGTGAGAACAAGGTACATACTAGTGTAGCTACTCAATAGATATGAGCTCTATATGGAGTGGGTTTCACACACTCATCTAAACCTAGTTCTCGAACATCTAGGTTCTAACTTAGAGGCCAAGTCAAGACTTATCCCTATAGAACAACTTATTAAGTTTCTAGGGTTTAAAGTGAAAGGTGAGATTTAGTTTTTTATGTTTCATGGTGAGCAATTATTAGGTGTAGCAATTGTTCATGCTCTGATACCAACTGTAACATCCCCAAATTCTACCATCTCGAGACTTAGAAGACCCGAGAGGACAAATCTAAAAATGTTGGCTAATTGTCTCATAGTGTGTTGCGAAAGCAATATGCGCATACATGAACATACAAATATAGGCAGACACCATACCATACTCAACATGAAACATGTATATTTACATTGTGACTTTTTACAACTTACATTACTGTGAGAACCAATTACACTAAAAGAGATTACACAAAACATAAAACACAATAAATCACTAATTAATCACATACTTAAAAATATGGGTAAATTAAAACCAATTTCAACATCAACACCCACTCAATAACATTTTTATAAGAGCCCAACATCTTTCTTGTATCCATACTATGCCAAGAATTTGATACAAATTGGTTTATCGCCTTAGCCACAACATATATACACAGGAGAACAATATTCCTATATGTCACACAAATAAGCATTAACATGCTAACCAAAATTCTGATTCTTTTGAAACACCATATATAAACTTTTCCTACTCAAACCTGAGAGTATAGGGATGACTCTAGGACACACTAGACATCTAATCAACTTTCTCAAGGATTCATTACTATAGCTCCTCTTTACTACCACATGTTTGTTTTCGTCACTTCCAATTACCTAAAAAAATGTGGCAAACCACAGGGGTGAGACCCATGTCCCAACAAGTGATATAACCTCCAAAAATGCTTATTGATTACAACATTTTAAATAGTAGATAATGAAGCAGTTGGAGTATTTAATAATCAATTAGACAGATTGAATAGTTCAAGTATGCTAAATAGATTAAGCAATTAATCTTAGCAACAAGTATATCATCAATGCATATATAGATACCAAATAAATCTATTTCTTTGGATAGATATCTACTCAGATATCATCAAATTGCATCTAATAACAAACATTATCATTAATTTGACTATTATCATATTCCTTGCTAACAACACAAGAAATCTAGTAGCATAAGCATCCCTGACATCATGAATATGTCTAGTAACATAACATGGTTATCAATATTGGCATCTCACATAAAGTGAATAGATCTATATCATAAGTAGAACTAACATCATAGCACAATTAACCACATAGGTATGATTAGCAGTTTAAGTATTTATTAGGCGTGGCTAACAATATTAAACAAAGCTAGCAACATCATCTTAACCATCAATGTCAGTATATTTGACAACATAAGCATGTTTACAACATGAGAATAACTACAGCATCAACCTATCTATTATCTCTTATTGTATTATACATGATCTCAATGAAAAGAAAGCAAACAAGGGTTATCATCCAATATGAAATGTTGTGTATAACCCTAAACAGATATGCTACATGGCTGTCTTACATCTTTTATTATGCCTCGAGGAAATTGAGGATACCACTCAAAATCCAACTTACCACTGCTAAGTCAAAATCAGTGCCATACAAGATCTAGGAAGAGTCAGACTCCTCAGATCTTCTCTGCCCCCAGTCAGTACGGGTCCACCATAATGACATATAAGGTCAAGCTTCTAACAGCCTAGTACGTCCTTGGTATAGGTCACGACACTAGTGAAAGGAGGTGGGTACGCATACCCTACCATCCAAGGTACAACCGTAGTTGTCCTCCAATCTTGTCACATATATAATCACCGATACACGACTGCAGCCGTTCTCAATCACATCAGATATATGAGGCATGACCATAGACATCCTCCACAATATGCATTGTGGATGAAAAGGATATATCCTCAACTTTCTACCCCCACATACTCAACAGTATGCGCTCCAAGTTTCCCTTAGGAATACTCATTTCACCATCTGACAAGTTCTGACACTCAGATGGATCTATGGCACAGGGCACTACATGATTAGAGTTTTACTTGATTAGTTATGCTAAATGGGTGAATTAAGGCTGAATGAAACAAGTGTACATACAAACCCTAATTCACTTCTAACAAGCATATAAATATCACAACTTCAAAAGATATAAAACATGTGAAACATAATTTCTCATCACATCTTCACATGGTACTATTCACTTGCCATTCATGAGGCTACACTAGTCATCATACTATCACAAGATATAAATTTATATCCTTTTTACAATATCACAGGGTATCAACCCTTTTCAACACAAGAGGATTACACCTCATTCAGGGCCCAACCATGCCCAAAGGTCATTAAGACCATCATTGTTATGACCACATCTGATCTTAATTGTTAAACTAGGGTTTACCTGAATGATTACATTCTTTCTTAGATTGAACATCATTTAGACTTGATTAATGATAGTAGATCAATTGTGATGTTTCAAACCTAAGAATAAACTCTAACTAAAATTTTAGTTTGAAGAATTAGGGTTTGAGAAATGTAAACCCTAATCGGAAAAAAATAGGGTTTTGATAGTACATGAATATGGAATTTTATCAGGATAGCAGTGTGGTAAATGATTTTTCAAATTTTCTACAAATTTTTATTTAATTTAATTTTGTATATGATATGTATAACTCAATCATTCATATTGGAGAAAAATTTCAGAATATTTGAGTGTTCTTTGAATGTGGTTCTCGATCGAACTATACTTCGACCAAAATTCTAACAAAGTGCTTTTTAGAAGTGTAGTGTTTTATTTTTAATTATTTATTGGTAATTACAAATGATCTTAATTTAAACTGGAGATCTGAAAATCAATCATAAACAACATGTAAAATTTTCATAATTTTTGGATGTGTTTAGACCTTATCAATAGACGAACTATAGTAACTGACATTTCTATAGAATTCTTGATAGTGGTTCACTATTCGATTTTTAATTATTTAATGGAAGCTTGTAATGATCTCAAATTTTAACTAAAGCCTTGTAACTAAATTATTCACAAAATGCTAAATTATCATAATTTTTGGAGAAGGCTGGATCTCTTAAATACACGAATTTATAGAAACCTTTCTATGACAGAAAAATATGTTGAAATAAGAAAATGTTTAGTGAGGGGTCAAAGTGCAATTGACCCAAACAGCTCAATTTCTCATATGATCAACCTAACACAAAAGGATATTTCATAATTCGTGGTTCAATCTAGAGAAACAAAATCCTAGAGAGAGAGGGAGAGTTACAGTTTGAGAGGAGAAAATGATGGAGATGCTGACCTAGGATTTTGCGGTCCGAGTAATGATGAAGTCATGTAAATTTAGCTTCTTTGGATATAGTTTCATGGTGAATCTTCTCTCACATGTTAAAATTCCGTCCCTCCTCTGATTTTATCCAAAATGGTATCAAAACTTCCCCTTTTCTCACTCTTTCTTCATAATTCCTCCTTTTTAGGGTTTCTGAGTTGAAAGGAAGAAGAATCAGGTGAATTGCTAGGGATTTGATATGAGATTGAGATTTTCAGATATGGGATACATTTTAAACGTGTTTTCACACCTTAGGGTGAGTGGGAACTTCCTTTAAACAGTATATTGCATAAAAATTGGTTAAATCATCCATAATCTTTAATTGCTTAGTATGTGACTACAAACCCTGAATTGTCTATTTGTTATAAGTCAAAATGATATGAAATGGATTCTTCCTTTGTTTGAATTAATTTCAAATGATAAAATCATATTAGAAATGTATACAATGCATTCTAATGAGAATTCCCTAAGTATTCGCAGGGGTTATAAGAGTAAACTGAAATATAGGGAATTTGTCTATGATTGGAATTTGCTGTATAAGTAAATAGAGAAAGTTGCTTATCTAGATCCCCTTGGTTTTGAAATGATTGTTTATCTAAATTCATAGTACATATATGTCAGATACTATCTTGGATTTCATTTAAAGTGAGTAGTGTTTGTTTGGTATCTTAGTGAAGAGGGTGAAACCCTAGATGCGAGGAAAGTTGGATATTTGCGAATAGATATTGTGAAATCCATTTGAAGGGATTTTCTTGACATGATAGGCTTTATTTATTCAATGTTATTATTGATGCATCATATCCCAATGAATGGCATGGAAACGCAAATTTAGCTCAGTTCCAAGGTTTCATACATATATTGATTTTATATGATTTGTTGATAGTAGTCTTTATTCAGTGAATGTTAATGTCACATGAAATCTTTATGGGAGCCATGTGAATAAGTTGTTTCCTAGTGAGAGGTGACAAGATGTGAGATGGCCTTGTGACCCATGAGAATACTTGTATAACTAGTGAAATGAATACCTTGGTCTAAGGACCTAGAGGTAATGGCTACTTGTTATATAGGTAACAATGCTATGTGATGATCTAAGAGTTTGAATACCCAGATCCAGTAATCATGATAATGATGTGAAGGGATGAGAATTCCCAGTAATGTGATAAGGGATTGAGATCCCAGGTATCATGTGTTGTAAAGATTTTAAAAGTATGGGATAGATGTATTACACCTTTCTTTGTAGCATTTGTTGTGATTAAATGAAACCCTACGGGTAGGGTGTTCAATGAATCAAGTATTGTGATATCAATGTTCTCAGTTATTATTAATAATTCTTGTCATGATAAGTAATTAACTGTTAATTGAGTTATGTGATGCACAACTCAAGATTTGGGTTGATATGCACGTTCTTTGATAAACTACAGATAAGTTGTAGGTGTTATTGATGATTACTCATATGTCAAGTAATTAACTCTTATAAGTGTAATAAGATGATAAATTGCACGATTCTAGTGTGTATGTGCCAAGTGGACATGTAATATGTTTATTTAAGAATTTTAGTCTGTCTGCATATATAGTATGTTGATTACTCAGTATATTACAGTGTTTTGAATATACTACTCTACCAAGTTTAGAATGATATACATGTTGTATTATAACTTCAAATAAGTAGACGTGACACCATAGAGATACCAGAGTCAAGTATAAGTAAGAGAAGGGTACAATGTAGAAAGAGCTTTCTAGGAATAATAAAAAAATAGACTTAGGAGCCCTGAACACTGTAGAACCCCTATGTGAGGTATGTGCCTTAGGGATGAAATGAACTAACCCTGTAAGTGTCCAGTATGCGGGGGTCAGAACGTGCTATCAGGTGGCACGGGGGACGAAGCCCTAGTGGAAGTCTCCTTAAATTATAGTTTGCAGTGTCCAACATCAACCAGAAGTCCTAGTGGCACTAGAGTACAGAAAAGCCAAGTGGTGGCTTAACTCTCTGCCTGTGTGCTCAGGCTAGAGGAGGAGTCTTGTTTAGGCCAGAGAGCCATTTCTCTATTGTAGACCAGGAGAGTAGTCAGACTTAGCATTTCCCGGGTGTGTCTTCTAAGTCTTGTACGGTGTGATCGTAGTGCACTACGAGTCTTCATAAGTAGAGTACACTGCATATGATCAGGGCATAATAAAATGAATGAGAGGTCAAACAAGTGTGTACAGTTATTCAATTATTATTTGTATGTTTCTGAATTATTAGTTCTCTTTATGATCAATCAAGCATTGCATATATTGATTCACTCTTATAGATATTTAGAGTATCATGTCATATTTATGATTGTCAATTATTAGACTCTTTAAAGCTTACTGCTGTTATAATTGATACCAATTGCTCAAAAGTATATCTGTAATTATATCAGTGCTTTAGACTGTTTATTTGAAGTACTCATTCACTGAGCGAGTAGGCTCACCCCTCTACTCACAATTTTTAGGGAAATCACTTGGACTTGAAGAAGATATCATTGCATCAGAGTATATCTGCCAAAAGAGTTAAGTCCGAGTATAGTTAAGTTCAGTCAATCCTTGTCACTCTAGGGACTTGTAAAGAAATAAGAGAGAGTTGTAAATGATGATGTATAACATTATTCCTCTTTTAGAAATATGTGTGAATCATTCTTATGTGCTTAAAAGTATGAGGAACATAATGAATGTTCATACATGCATTTTTACTGTTGAAATTAGATTAGAGAAATCAATATTTAGATTCCCTTGTAAAGTTGGTTTGTGTGGTTCAATGCAAGAAAACAAAGAGTTTTGAAAGAGAAGAAAAAGTTAAGGGTGATCTTTGTATTACATTAAATCCTCAATTTATGCCCTAATCTCATGATTAATGGAAATTGTGAGATCAGGGTGCAACAACTTGGTATCAGAGCTTAGGCTGAGTTGTCAGGGACCATTAAGTTAGTAAGTTAGAGTCATAAGTGAGGCAGATAGGAGATGTTATGATGTTAGCTCTGGGGATTTGAGTATTTGGATATCCTGGTCCAATATCTGAGTACTTGGATCAACCAGTATCAAGCTACTCTGTCTATTCTTTCATGTATACCCTGGCCAGGTATACAGTGGAAGGATGGGCTAGAGAGGAATCCTAGAAATATTAGGGTTAGAAACAAGATAAGTAATATGAATTAAGAGCATAAATATAAAATGAGATAGAACTTTCATTTCATAATGTTGTTTTATTTGAAATGAATAGAAAATCTCTTATATGTTTGAATTCAGATATTCAATATTTTGAAATGTATATGGGTCTTTAAGATTTTTTGTACACTATGTAGTTGTAGCATTTATTGATTACATTCTTTGTATCAAGTAGACTAGAAATGATCTTTGAATGACCTTTCCTAAGTGGATATTCTTTCCACATGTTTGAGATTAATAGGAGTTAGTTAATCCTGAGTAGCTCTTGGCTTCAGGACTGTAGGTTTGGCCTGGTCCGGCTAGCAGGGTGCGTTACTAGGATCTAATGAATCCTATTAAAAATATAATAAGATTAGACTCTGGATAAATTAGATCCACATCATAGTGAGAATGTACATACACTAAGATGTTGAAACATATGGGAAAGATTGGAATAGCTAAGAATCAGTTGGAAATGATATCTGAGATCCAACTTTGACGCCTCATATGAGAAACCCTTAATTGGGAATTAAGGAACACAGCGTAAGGTTCAGATTAAGTTTAATGATTAGTATTATATGAACTTTAAATATGAAATACGGATGAGAAAAGTATGTAAGGGCCAAGATAGTAAGAATCAATCATGAGGAATGAACTATATAATCGAGTACAATGTTTTTATGTACTCCAAAGAAAAGGGAAAATAGAAGAAAAGAGTTAAGTATACGATAAGTACATCGAAGTGAAGAGTCTTCAGAAGAGTTAAAGTAAAGAGAATTAGATGAACATGTAAATCATAAGACTAGGATAAGAAACTAAGTTAAAACAAAGATAAATGTTGGAAACGATGAGCTTGATTAAGGAATGAGGGTTATGATATAATTGAGAGCATGGAATGTATATCTTTATTGTGAAGTTAATACATTCATCCTTACTACATTTGGATTCCATGTCTCTATAGAACAACAAACTAGTTTCTAAAAGAAAAACAAAAGTGTAGCTTGACCAATGAATCAGTCATACAAAGGTAAACGATATTCAAGAGGTAAAAACTTGATTAAAAGAGAGACTAAGTTTGACCCATGCATGAGTCGTTTGATTTAAAATGAAGGATATGTAATGTATTAAACATGAGTTGAAACTAGTAGAGATATTATTGATTTAGAATTTCAACTTCATATTAGCAGAATGATAAAAAGAAATATGGGCAACATGGTATACATGATCATACACATAAAAGAAGCAACATGATCATAAGAGAAAACTAGAAGTTAAAAATGATAGGTGGAAGAGTAGTATATGGTAAGAGGATTATGGAAAGTAAGGAAGGATTTGAAACATGAGGGAGTAATATAAATTATAAAAAAAAAGAAGTTAGGAGATTCAAGCAAGTGCTAATTAGTCAAGTATCCTTGTTGATAATTAATTAAAACTACATATGAGAAATGTATTAATGAATGTTTGAAGATAAGAATTTGAAGTCTCAAAATCATCTTCTCTTTCATATCTTC
Organism: Alisma plantago-aquatica; assembly: GCA_963693085.1. Taxonomy (NCBI): domain Eukaryota; kingdom Viridiplantae; phylum Streptophyta; class Magnoliopsida; order Alismatales; family Alismataceae; genus Alisma; species Alisma plantago-aquatica. Next base: position 1,928,508,568 of record OY856409.1, on the reverse strand, counting down.
CTTAATGAGATCAATGTGTGAATCATATATGATGCATAACCACCATGGTAGAGACATCTAGTGAATGTAATAATGACATACAATATGATGATGAAACCCTAGCAGGGTAAATTGAGAATGTAATCTATCTGAATGGCCAAGTAAGAGAAAGGAAATTCGATTGATAAGATAAGGAAGACTTTAGTAAAACTTGTGAGATCCAAAGTTTGAATTTCAAATTAAGACAGTAAAGTCACATCACAATAATGTCATGCTACTGGTAAGGACCAAACCCTAGAATGTTTAGAGTTGTAGTAGTTCAAGGGTTGTCACTAGTGATTTGACCTTGAATACTAGCATCTCTATAAAACAAGATCATGAAATTTTCACTATGAGAAGTAAACTAGCACTGATAGTAATCCAGGGTTTAAAGGTAGCTAATCTGAAAGGTAGATAAACAATATGGAAATGATTTAGAGCAAAAGATAAGAAATATATTTGAAATATAAGAGGTGTGTTTTGAACAAAAGGAGAAGTGCAAGATGAGCAAAGTGTAATCTAAAACAAATTCTTGCCGTGATAGCAAGAATGATGAATAATCTATGCATACCTTGTATGTTTCAATTTTAGGGATGTTTAATCTACATGATTAAAATGAGAAGGATGTGTACCAAAAAGTAAGTAGTAGTGACTGAGGAGAGAGATAAGAGAAAACAATGGCTTTTAGTAATATGTGAATTTGTTTTTAGAAGTATAATTTGTTGAAAGTATATTAAGGGATGTAAATTGGTTCTATGTATGATTTCAGTTGTACATGTGCGAGCAATATGTTAATTAAAGGTGTTTGATAGTTTAAGTCATTCATACCAGTAATACATCTTAGTATTTTACAATTGTGGTATGATGATATGGGTTGATTAATTATGGAACAAATGAAGGGTTGCCCTGAATAAGGTAGTCTTACCTATTCACTCATATGAATAGAAGAGATGATAACCATATTATATTGATATGTAACCCTAATGAGGTATAGCTTGTTATACCTAGATTTAATATAACTATGTGATGGTAATTGGGTATGAATAGTCCTTGAATGACTAATACAATCCTAGAGTACTCTATTACTATTGTTAAAACCCTATTATGCTATAACCCGATGGTTACACCTTGAATTATGTGTGGGTTCATACTTGAGAATAATATGGAATGTGATAGTAATGCTTCACCTTATGAATCCATGATCCAACGGTGATGCCGTGAGTAGTATTGTACAATTATTGTTGAATCTAGTATTTCAACTCAAGACTATTTTGCTATTTTAGTAGCACAATAGTAAAAATTCAAAACAACATGGTGAACTCTCTGTTGTGATTTAGAGGTAATATATAACAATAGTACATATTTAGCCGTATGAATTGAGATAGTTGGATCAGATTATCAATGTTGAGGTAACACCTCAAGAGTATAAAAATATTGAAATAGTTGTTTCTCTCTCTATCCTATGATTGATTGTGGCATAGAGAATCCATTTATTATCATTGAGCAGTCATGATTTAACATGTTGTGATTAGAAAAGAAATAAAGGACTTAATGTTGAAAGATACATTCAAGTGTGAAATATAAGAATATAATGACATGTAAGATATAATAAGCTTAAAATAAACCTTGAAAGTACTTTTCTTGCACGTTTATTTTTTGGGGACGAAACCTTTTTAAGTGGGGGAGAATTATTATGACCACATCTGAGCTTAATTGGTAAACTAGGGTTTACCTAAAAGATTACATGCTTGATTAGATTGAACATCGTTTAGATTTGATTAATTATAGTAGATCTTGTGATGTTTCAAACCTAAGAAGAAACTCTAACTATGATTTTAGTTTGAAGAATTAGGGTTTGAGAAATGTAAACCCTAATCAGCAAAAATTAGGGTTTTGATAGTACATGAATATGGAATTTTATCAGGATACCAGTGTGGTAAATGATTTTTCATATTTTCTACAAATTTTTTATTTAATTGAACTTTGGATATAATATGTATAACTCGATCATTCATATTGTTGAAAATTTTCAGAATATTTGAGTGTTCTATGAATGTGGTTCTCGGTCGAACTATACTTTGACCAAAATGTTGACAGAGTGCTTTTCAATAGTGTAGTGTTTTATTTTTAATTATTTATTGGTAATTTTAAATGATCTGAAATTTTAACTAGAGATCTGAAACTCAATCATAAATAACATGTAAACTTTTCATAATTTTTGGATGTGTTTAGACCTTATTAGTAGATGAAATATAGTAACTGACATTTCTGTAGAATTCTGGATAGAAGTGCACTATTAGATTTTTATTTATTTAATCGAAGCTTGGAATGATCTCAAATTTTAATTGAAGCCTTTCTACTAAATTATACACAAGTTGCTAAATTATTATAATTTTTGGAGAAGTTTTGTTCTCTGAAATACACGAATTTACATAAACCTTTTTATGACAGATAAATCTGTTGAATTAAGAAAAAGTTTAGTGAGGGTCAAAGTGCAATTGACCCAAGCAGAAAAATTTCTCTATATGATCAACCTAACACCAAAGGATCTCTCATAATTTGTGGTTCAATATAGAGAAACGAAATCCTAGAGAGAGAGGGAGAGTTAGGGTTTGAGAGGAGAAAATGATGGAGATGTTGACCTAGGGTTTTGCGGTCTGAGGAATGTTGAAATCATGTAAGTTTAGCTTTTTTGGATATAGTTTCATGGTGAATCTTATCTCACATGTCAAAATTTCCTCCCTCCTCTGATTTGATCCAAAATGGTATCAAAACTTCCCATTTTCTCACTCTTTCTTCATAATTCCTCATTTTTAGGGTTTACGAGTTGAAAGGAAGAAGAATCGGGTGAATTGTTAGGGATTTGATATGAGATGGAGATTTTCATATACGGGTTACATTTTTAAGGTGTTTTCACACCTTAGGGTGAGTGGGAACTTCCTTTAAACAGTATATTGCATGAAAATTGGTTAAATCATCCATAATCTTTAATTTCTTAGTATGCGACTACAAACCCTGAATTGTCTATTTGTTCTAAGTTGTTGCAAAATGATATGAAATGGATTATTCCTTTGTTTGAATGAATTTCAGATGATAAAATCATATTAGAAATGTATATAATTCATTCTAATGAGAATTTCCTAAGTATTCGCAGGGGTTATAAGAGTAAATTGAAATATAGGGAATTTGTATGTGACTGAAATTTGTTGTATAAGTAAATAGAGAAAGTTGCTTATCTAGATCCCCTTGGTTTTGAAATGATTGTTTATCTAAATTCATAGTACATATATGTCAGATACTATCTTGTATTTCGTTTAAAGTGAGTAGTGTTTGTTTGGTATCTCAGTGAAGAGGGTGAAACCCTAGATGCGAGGAAAGTTGGATATTTGTGAATAGATATCGTGAAATACATTTGAAGGGATCTTCTTGACATGATAGACTTTATTTATTCAATGTTATTATTTATGCATGATATCCCAGTGAATGGCATGGAAACCCAAATTCAGCTCAGTTCTAAGGTTTCATACATATATTGATTTTATATGATTTGTTGATAGTAGTTTTTATTCAATGAATGTTTATGTCGCATGAAATCTTTATGGGAGACTTGTGAATAGGTTGTTTCCTAGTGAGAGGTGACAAGATGTGTGATGGACTTGTGAGCCATGAGAATACTTGTACAACTAGTGAAATGAATACCTTGGTCTAAGGACCTAGAGGTAATGGTTACCTATTATAGAGGTAACAATGCTATGTGATGATCTAAGGGTTTGAATACCCAGATCCAGTAATCATGATAATGATGTGAAGGGATGATAATTCCCAATAATGTGAGAAGGGATTGAGATCCCAGGTATCATGTGTTGTAAAGATTTGAAAAGTACGTGATAGATGTGTTACACCTTTCTTTGTAGCATTTGTTGTGATTAAATGAAATCCTAAGGGCAGGGTGTTCAATGAATCAAGTATTGTAATATCAATGTTCTCAATTATTATTAATAATTCTTGTCATGATAAGTAATTAACTCTTAATTGAGTTATGAGATGCACAACTCAAGATTTGGGTTGATATGCATGTTCTTTGAGAAATTACAGATAAGTTGCAGGTGCTATTGACGAGTACTCATATGTCAAGTAATTAACTCTTATCAGTGGAATAAGATGATAAATTGCACGATTCTAGTGTGTATGTGACAAGTGGACATGTAATCTGTTTATTTAAGAATTTTAGTCTGCCTGCATGTATAGTATTTGATTACTCAGTATATTACAATGTTTTGAATATACTACTCTGCCAAGTTTAGAATGATATACATGTTGTATTATAACTTCAAATAAGTAGACATGACACCATAGAGATACCAGAGTCAAGTATAAGTAAGAGAAGGGTACAATGTAGAAAGAGCTTTCTAGAATAATAAAATAATAGACTTAGGAGCCCTGAACACTGTAGAACCCCTATGTGAGGTCTGTGCCTTAGGGGTAAAATGACCTAACCCTGGCAGCGTCCAGTATATGAGGGTCAGAACATGCTATCAGGTGGCATGGGGGACGAAGCCCTAGTGGAAGTCTCTTTAACATCAACCAGAAGTCCTGGTGGTACTAGAGTATGGAAAAGCCAAGAGGTGGCTTGACTCTCTACCTGTGTGCTCATGTTAGAGGAGGAGTCCAATTTAGGCCAGAGAGCCATTTCCCTATTGCATACTAGGAGAGTAGTTAGACTTAGCATTTCCCAGGTGTGTCCTCTAAGTCTTGTACGGTGTGATTGTAGTACACTACGGGTCTTCATATGTAGAGTACATTGCATATGATCATGGCATAATAAAATGAATGAGAGGTCAAACAAGTGTGTACAATTATTCAATTATTCTTTGTATGTTTCTGAATTATTAGTTTTCTTTATGATCAATCAAGCATTCCATATATTGATTCACTCTTATAGATATTTAGAGTATCCTACCATATTTATGATTGTCAATTATTGGACTGTTTAAAGCTTATTGTTGTTATAATTGATATCAATTGCTCAAAAGTATATTTGTAATTATATCAGTGCTTTAGACTATTTATTTGAAGTACGCATTCACTGAGTGAGTAGGCTCACCCCTCTACTCACAATTTTTAGGGAAATCACATGGACTTGAAGAATATGTCATTACATCAGAGTAGATCTGCCACAAGAGTTAAGTCTGAGTATAGTTAAGTTCGTTTGGTCCTTGTCACTCTAGGTCCTTGTAAAGAAATAAGAAAGTGTTAAATGATGATGTATAACATTATTCGTGTTTTATCAATATGTGCGAATCAGCAAGTCTTATGTGCTTAAAAGTATGAGGAACATAATGAATGTTCATACATGCATTTTTACTGTTGAAATCAGATTAGAGAAATCAATGTTTAGATTCCCTTGTAAAGTTGGTTTATGTGGTTCAATGTGAGAAAACAAAGAGTTTTGAAAGAGAAGAAAAGATTAAGGGTGATCTTTGTATTATGTTAAATCCTCAATTTATGTCATAATCTCATGATTAGTGGAAATTGTGAGATCGGGGTGTAATAATCACACTATCACAGTATATCAATCCTTTTCACAATATCACAGGGTTTCAACCCTTATCAACATAAGAGCATTACACCTCATTCAGGGATCAACCATGCCCAAAGTTCATTAAGATCATAATACTATTCCCTACAAGATCATCATTATCTTTGCATGCCTTATAATAAGGCTCAACAACATGACTTACATATACTACACTGGATCAACACAATATTGCATTAATGAGCTAGGAGATATTCATAAACAATCTTAGCAGGGTTATATTAACATTAAGAGCATTCCTTTATTACATCAACATGCAAGGAATCTACATATGATTAACCCTCATCATATTCATAATGCACATGTTTAGCATAAGAAAGTATCAACCATGTGGCTATGTTAACCACCAATTAACACATTAAGGTTGTGATCATATTAAAGAGGTTATTTCACCATCATGCCATCATATAAGAAGGTTAAACATGAACACTCATCTTTATCTATTTGCATTAGAGTTAGGTTCAACAATATAAATTATATTCATGTTACTAATCAGTACTCATACCCAAACCCTAACTCATGGCATCCCCATTAGATCATGAATGCATAAGGTGAAGCATCACCATCACATTCCATACTATTCTCAAGTATGAACCCACACATAAATCAAGGTGTAACCATCTGGTTATAGCATACTAGGGTTTCAAAAATAGTAACAGAGTACTCCATGAATGTATAAGTCATTCAAGGACTATTCATACCCAATTACCATCATTTAGTTATATTAAAGCTAGGTATAACAAGCTATACCTCATTAAGGTTACATATCAACACAATATGGTTATCATCCCTTCTATTCATATGAGTGAATAGGTAATATTACCTTATTAAGCATAACCCTCCATTTGTTCCATCATCATTCAACCCATATCACCATACCACAATGTCACCCAAAACCATCGGATGTTTAAAAGGTAAGACCATTGGTTGTTTACATAAGTAAACAACTTAGATAAACCACCTATGAAGTCCTTGATTTGTGCTCTAGAAAGAGTCACCATCTTACCCTATACATCACTTGATTAACAACACAAAAATTTCCATTGAGAGTAGGGTAAAACCCACAATCGACTGTTCATTTAAAAAAAGCCATCCATTGTCAACAAGTAACCTCCTTAAGTTGATCATATAAAGGAAACCATCTAAATCACATTATTAGGACCAACATATTACATTAGCCATCATTCCACTTCATTGGAGGAATAAACATTATATCTTGATAATTGGGTCAAGTTCATATATTAAAACCATCAATTACAGTATAGGTTCGACCATTGCATCAAGTGACCCAAGAAACCATTGGTCTAAGGCTTAATTGATGCTACAACTATATGATTAACTCACCATAGGTTTTGGAGACCTGATCCCCAAACATAAGACACAGAGGGAGAAAGAGGTTCATAGAAGGAGGGAAGTGGTGGAGAGAAAATGGCTTGTTTGGGTGCTTAGGGATAAGTATATGAAACTTTAAGATAAAGAAAAGAAAAAGTTGAAGTTCTAGTATCTTTCCAAGTGTCCATGGCCTTAAACTATTAAGAATATACAAGCACACACACAAGAAGCTCCCCCACCATCCATAGAGACATTCTTATCCCTAATTTCTTGAATTTCCAAGAAAAACAAATAATGCATTAGTTGATAGCTACTAAAGGTAACTCATCCATGAAGGGGTAAACCCTAAAATACCCTTGAGGAAAACACCTTCAAACCAAGGTTTAAATAGGCATCCCATGGATCAAAAAGCTCACGAATGATGAGATAATATCCAGGGAACATAATGCAAGTGATAAATTGCAAAGAAAACCTCTCAATTGAGTAAATTGGAGAAAGTCCAAAATGTGCATAAAATTGCATAACTTGCTCAAACAGTGTCCAAATTGGACCAAATTTGAAACATAAGCTTTTATTATGATTTAAAAGCATATCAAAAAGTTATATTAGGATTATAAGAATTCAAGTATGATAATTAAGATTGTTCAACACTTTAAGCAAGGTTAGGGGTCTCACAATTACATACTTTGAAAGAAAGTTTTATAAGTCAATGAACATGTGTGCTAATAGGATCTAAACACAATAGGTAAACATGTACAACTGCTCACTCACATATTTTCTCCCATGCTAGCTCTGAATCTAGAAAAATATGTGAAACAAACGAATCAACAAAAGTTGTGTACGTGGGTAAAAATACTTATATATTAACTTGCATAATGAAAGATTTGAATAATGAAAGAAAAAGAAAACATATTTAATGTGATAATTAGGTAAACACATATTTTAGCTACCTTTTGATGTGCTTGTAGTACTAAGCGGTGTCGCACTTCACATTTCCTCGCCCTTGGGCTATGAGGATCCCCGCCCCTTGGGCTATGGGGTTATACTGACCTTATATTTAGAGAGAGATAGGGGGAGAGAGAGAATGTAAACACTTAGTAGCTACAATCCATCCATATTATCTTTATGTTATTTTATGTTTGGTGGAGCTTATACTACTAATATGCATCCAAAATTTATATGCAAATACAAGCATCCAAAGTACATCATATCATTATGCATTATGAAAGCTAGTCTTATACGTAATAAAGCTCACTTACCTGAGTTTAGAGATTTCTAAGTTATCCTTGACCATCTATGTTACGACCCCACCTTCCGGTAACCCCCAATTACGGGAGACCGAGAGGTCGAAGCCGCACCCATAAATTCCGGATCAAAGGTTCGACAAATAATCAATAACAATTAATAAACTTTACCAACTAAACTGAAAACTGGTATAAAATAAAACTTTTCTTACCTTTTAAAAATTGGGATTTCTAAACTTCTATCCATGAAGATACCAATCTAACTAATCCTCCTGTGTATGTTAACTCTCATTTAATTCCGCATATGCCACTTTACTGTTTGTTCTTTTCATTTGTACCTAAAACGCCGACAAACAAAATGTCAGTCAGCAAGAAGCTGGTATGTGGGGGAAACAATAATCATGCAACTATAATAACAATGTAATCATGCAATTAATAATTTAACAATCAAGATTACATTTTAAGCCATACAACTCAATCCATACATATCCCCAACTCTGTATTGTCCCTGTAGTGGACTTATATAATACCTCTATAAAGGTAAAGTCACATGGCACTACTCGAGGTAGCCCAATATCTAACTCAATGTGACTTGATGGTCCTACCTCAATGGTAGCCATGTACTAAGTCATCCATAGACCTGATGGACCTACCCAATAGGTAGCCATGTACTAGGTCAATTAAGATGCCACAGAGAGAACCAGAATCTGAGCTTGTAGGCATATATCCTTTGTGATAGTCATAGCCACATTATAGTTTGCATGAACTAAATTCATCCAACAGTTTATTTAAAGCAATCGGTAAAACATTCGGGAATCGCCGTGAAACTAGAAGAGTTATTCATAAGTGTAACCACATACCTTTAATTGCAGTTTTCAAGACAGATTCAAGTATGTAGAGAAACCCAATTAATCAAGCAAGGTTGAATAGAAATCCTGAAATGAAAGTACCAATTTCATTTTATTAATAATTATCCAATTCCATTACACTATTTAGAAATTCAATTCCAATTTTAGGGTTTCTATGAAATTAGGGTTTTTCTTCAATCCTTAATCGTCAAGGTTCCTAATTCCATCAAATCCACTTAAAACCTTGATTTTAACATTCTCAGTAGTTTTAATTTCACATCTTGGCAAGTTACTCGCTTAATCCGTAATAACTTAGCTTTTATCTCCTTTTCCCTAAATTAGGGTTTTTATTATAAATTAGCCTTCTTTTAGGTATTACAATTCTAATTTAGGCATATTTACATTCAAAATGGATAATCAAACCTCTTTTATCATTAACAGGGTTACACTTATCAATTTGACCTATTGATTCACCAAATTACACTCTTAACCTTCAATTAGGGTTTCTCATAAACTTTTAATATACTTTACTAGAAATTTAGAGTACTTTTGCAAAAACGGAGTAGAATTTGGCTCTCAAATCATTTTTATCATATTCCTTGCATTTTTCTACACTACTTTCATATATAAAGTTTTGTCATCCGAGATTCCTAGTTCTTTCTATCATTTTTGCAAGAATAATCCTTTTTCTGGTTTATTTAGTAGAGAGATAAAATTACCAAAATTCGTGGACCACTCGATCAGTGGTCCAGTGATCCACTTCTTGGATCCGACGATCCTAGTCGTGTGCCCTCTAGCAAGGCCGCTCCTTCTCTGGAGCATCAGATGCCACGAGACCACCGTGGTCTCAGATCGGACGATCGACGGGTCGTCACCTTCCTTGGACTCAGCAGCTCCGCGCGGTCAACCTAGAGGTTGACTCGGAGCTCTCGTCGCCCTTTGCTCACAGCGATCGACCAGGGAGCTTCGCCTCCCCTCAACGAAGTAGGTGGCCAGTCCAATTTCTTTCCTGAGCTCCTCCAACCTCGTCCCCTACTTGCCAGACTCCGGTATGGTCTTCAGAGATGACGAGGGTGAAGGTCAGGTCGAAAGTAACAATTGATCGAACGGAAACACCCCTTGCACCCTTCCGCAGAGGTTGGGTTAGCGAGAAAAGATGTTGGTTCCCTCCATAAACCTCCCCTATATATAGGGTCAAGGTCAGTTTGTGAAGTTTGGGTGTTTCCCAGAACATCCTCTAATCCTATTAGAACCAGGGATGATCCCCTTTGCCTTCATCTCCTGAGTTCAAAGAACATCTCAGGAAACTTTCCCACCCATTGATTCATGAGAAAACCAAGAGGGAAAATCCCTTTGTCAGTGACAGAGTCCCAGTCCACCTGGGACATAGACGATGAGTGACGCCTGTTGGATTAAGATCCAACGGCCCACCATCCTCGCGTTCAACCAAAATAGGAAACAATTTCTTAAATTCTAAATTAAATCCATATCTGAGGGAAAACTTGTAAAATTAATAACTCCCAAACGATAACTCCTTTCCTACTCAAATTTTGAGGGAAACTCAATTATGTTTTTATATTCCATTCTACAAAATTTGAAGTTATTATCTTAAGTGTACGATCCTTTTTCTTGGTTTGCAAGTTATCTTTCAATTACTCATATTTTCCATGTCCTTTCTATTTCTTTTATCATTAATTTATGATTCTGAGCTCCTTGAACCCCAAGGAATCCATTAAACTAGAAATCCTATTTTTAGGAATTACTTCATAGCCTTTTGCTTCATTTTCTTATGTACTCCTTATCCAATTGAATTTCTTTTTCTTTTTCCTTCAATTGGGCTCAATGGCTAATAAGGCCCATTAAGAAAACATACAACACAAAATTCATTCAAATCAACCCATAAAATCAATCATGGATTTTTTTAATCATTAAATAGAGATTTATAATCTCATTACATATGTTGGAAAAATGGGGTTATAACATCCTCCCCTCCTTATAGGAATTTTGTCCTCAAAATTCAATCAAGCAAAACAAACAATTCAAGATAAGACTATTCCACGTCCATCAATGGCCCCTATGTGGCTTTACCTTACTCATGGTGCTTCCAAAGAACCTTTATCATCACATATGATTTTCTCTGAGTTCTTTCATCCTGTCGTCTATAAACTGCACAGGTGACTCAAGCCATTTCAGCCTCCCTTGGGCTCACTAGGTTCATTGTTCAGCACATGGTCTAGGTATCTCACATAGTGATCACATGGAACTCATCACACACTACTTTATCCTGAGGGGTAAGGTCAAACTTAACCTTCTCCACAAAAACATGTCCAAAAGAACCCATGCATCGGGGGCTCAGCTCTCTTAGCTATAACTTAGAGGGGTCGGATTTTCAAGTCACATATTCTCCCACAGTGAACTGCATGTCAATCTACTTTGCATCTGCTCACGACTCCCGTCGTCTCTAGGCTCCTTTCAGCCATTGCATGATCAAAGTGAATTCATCTACACCCACTGTGGTCCTTTGCTAACCATCACATGGTCCTTTCATCAACATCACCTTACTGAAGTGGTAACCGACACAACCTCCCTTATAGAGCTTCTTTAAAACTCGATACTGGCTATGGTGGTTATCTTCACATTTTTCATAGGACAAGAACTGTCTCTAGATATCACCCTAAACAAAGCACACCTACTCTCATCATACCCTCTAGTCTGGATCATACTAACCATTAGTAAGGGGTGATAAACTGTATCAACATCGAGTTTTGTATGTTTCTACTTTCACCTCATGGAAGTGAACCGTTAGGTCATACTCAAGAACTTTTGAACTCCTATCATGGTGTAGTTGAATCATCTCTCTCTCTTATGTAGTTCAACAAAATCTGTCACTTGACAGTACTTACTTCTTTCTCATGTTATCTAGGTGAGGCGATCTACCATAACTCATATTGCATCTTGACCTTCTTGGTCAAAGGGAGACTTACCACAACATCCATAGTGATGAACTCCTATTCCCTCTCAGGGACTCTCTTTTATCCTCTATATTGATACACTGGGTTACTGGTGTTCGTCCTTCACCTCCTGTCATGCATGGCAACATACCACATGCACTTCACCTTAAACATCCAAAATACTACTATTACTTACTATCTTTGTAGTACCAAAGTATATCATGATCTCCTGCATTGTTATGATTCCTCAAGCTTGTTACCTCGGAAACCCTAAACCATTCCAATCAGGGTTTCCTCACATTCCCTTCCAGATAAGTGCATCTGAGGCTCTAAACCATCTTTTCATTACGTCAAGGAATAGACTGGCTAACCAAACAATCATTAACTTGTTCAACCTATCTCATTACATCTGAGTGTTAGCCAAATCACATCTTCTTTCCAAACTTAGGGTTAGCCTAACAACTTCTTCTAGCCAAACTAGGCAGCTATATCTTCACCAGAGCATCCATTACCACTTCACATCCTTTGGTATTAGGTAATGTTGAAGACATACTTCCTCCATGTATTCCGCTTAATTCTTGTCTCGAACTCTTCATCAAGAAAACTCTAGGATCATCCTCTTGGTTATCAACTCAACCTTGTATCGCATGCAGATTCCGCATGATAAAACATTCTCACAAGGTGATTATCTTAATACTCTTTATCGTTTGTACCTATCCATGTATCATTCACCCCATCAAGTTATGTTATCATCTCTATCCTCATACCTCGTAGCAGCGTTCCAACCCACCTCATCTTTTATCCTTGGTGTATGGCATGTGTACTATCCCATCTCTCCCTCCCATAACAAGAGGAAATAAGCATTTGGCGGCTGTCCAAACACAAAGTTCTTCCTGTTCCAAGAGTAGAGATGATACATCCCACATTGTCAGTACACCTTCAAATCTAAGTTGAAATGTGTAACTTACGTCTCTACATCGCAATCATCTTATTATCAAAGTTACTTCCATGGAAGACTGGTCTCGAACCTTCTTGGGTTTACACACAATCCTTGGTCATCTCCTCTAGGTCTATGGGGTGCCGGCACTTTTGGGGTCATCCCTCTTCCCTCATGCATCAGAGAGTGACCTACTCATCTGCTCTTTGGGTCCCATGACTTCATGAAGGTGATCAATCTCCTAACCCATGGCCCTCAGACAATGATAGTTGTTACCTCCTATGGTCATGTGCAACTAGGGAATTAGGCAACTCCTACTTCCATCGGTCTTATCCCTACCTGACCCTAGGATAGACTTAGGATTCTCTTATAGTACATGTTCAACTTGGAACCTTACCCAAGCATTCATCATCTCTCTTTCTGCATTCATGGGCTGACTTTCATCCTTTCAAAGGGATCATGACGACCTGCCTACCTTGTTCAGGCCCCATACCAGTTACCTCCATGGTAACACATCCACATGCACATAGAGATGTCTATCTATGGGTCTATAGGTTCATTCTCATGCCATGTACTCTTCACTTAGCTTCTCAAGATTCTATGAAATCTCTATAGGTTACCTCAACACAAACAAAACTGGTATACACCCAACCAAAGGGTCCCCCTCCTAGGATGGGAGGAAACTACAACTCTTGACAACAAGGTCACAACCATCCTTAGGGTTTACCTTCACATGAGCATGCCTAACCCAGCAACTACTAAAGCACAAGCAGACCACCTATTAAACCATGCTAGGTCGTACTTGTTCTCTTTCCTCAACATTAGATCAACTTAGTTGTGAGGGGTTCATCAAACATATCCTTAACTTAAGGGGTTTCTTTTACCTCTACACATGAGGAGTTCCCATGCTCGAAACTATAGAGACAAAAATCTCATCATGAGCATCGGATACACTGCTTCCCCTCGTAAGCCTAGGAACCCTAGGTTCACCTTCAGGTTTCCAACTGCATGCTCAAACTCTTAACCACGAATCAAGCATGTCCAAGGTATGTCATGTACTTCCATGATCCTTTCACTTGAGCAACACCTCAGAGCTGAGTCCTCCTCAAGGACAACCAACTAGGTATAAAGCCTCACAACTGGTTACTAAAACCTCCTTAGGGTCTAAGGCATTCATTGACTCATCTTAGTAGGTAAACTTCTATACCATAGGCACATAGGTCCCAGGAGCATCATTCTCTCTTAGGGTTTGGTTCCTTTAAAGGACACCAAGATATCGTCCATCTCCAGGGATCAAGAACGAGGCAACCACTATCATCCACTTAGGTTGCATCATCCTCAACTCCCCACTGTTCCTCATGTCTCAGAATCTATGCTTCCAACCTTCTTGCCTGAGGTCTGCTCTCTCTCTAGAGCTAATCCTACAACCAACCTCTCTATAAGAGGTCCTTCCTTCATGAAGGATCAATCTCACAAGCATGCCCCTATCTGAGTGAAGCCTATGTTCAAACTTATGTTTACTCAATATTATCCATTATGATTCCTTTTCCAGGGTTTCATCCTCTTGTCAACACTACTGACGTACTATGGATGTAAGCTATACCCTACTTGCACAAGCCCATAGGGTTCTATAGGTTCTTCTCTAACTCCGTCCATGAAAGAGCTATCCCTTGCTTAAACATGCACGAACCTTCCCAGGGTTGGGTTGCCAAAGATGCTAGGTCATCCAAACTCTCATGGCTCGTATGGCAAACCAAAGGTATGTCCATCCAAACACCCAGTCAACCATGACATCTAACTCATCATGTCATCTCCCTCTAACCTCCACTTAGGGTTAGGGTTAACATCATCCTTGGAGGATGTGCTAGGTCTCTATATTTAAGACTAACTCTCTCTAATCATCCTTCTTCCAAGGAGGTCTATCCTCATGTCTCTCCTGAGGGCAATGACAACTCGTGTCATACGGCCTAAGCATGTATCTATTCCTTTACGCTTACTCTATTAAGCTTATGTCCATGACATCTTATTTAAATGATTTTCATTAATTTGGTGGAGGATTCCTTAATCCTTATCAACCTTACCCATACCTCAAGAGGGTGAGAAAAAGAGAGAAAACTCTAATCTTTAAGGTCCTTAACAGAATTTGAGTTGGGAAAGGACGAACAAGATGAGAGAGTCCTAAAGGTATCTTATTTAGATTCATACCCTAAGACTTTGGCCAGGCAGTCACACAGATCCGGGAGTCCTCATATTCTAACTAGCGGTGCGAAGGAAAAATATTGCCAGCCCCCGATCGTGATCCTTTTCTAGACACCTCTGTCTTTCGGATAATCCTCTAATAACTCCCTTGAGTTCTACGGAGTTTGTAAAATTTAATAATTATTAAAGATTAAATGAGGAACCTATGCTCTGATACCAAATGTTACGACCCCACCTTCTGGTAACCCCCAATTACGGGAAACCGAGAGGTCGAAGCCGCACCCATAAATATCGGATCAAAGGTTTGACAAATAATCAATAATAATTAATAAACTTTACCAACTAAACTGAAAACTGGTATAAAATAAAACTTTGCTTACCTTTTAAAAATGGGTATTTCTAAACTTCTATCCATGAAGATACCAATCTAACTAATCCTCCTGTGTATGTTAACTCTCATTTAATTCCGCATATGCCACTTTACTGTTTGTTCTTTTCATTTGTACCTAAAACGCTGACAAACAAAACGTCAGTCAGCAAGAAGCTGGTATGTGGGGGAAACAATAATCATGCAACTATAATAACAATGTAATCATGTAATTAATCATTTAACAATCAAGATTACATTTTAAGCCATACAACTCAATCCATACATATCCCCAAGTATGTGTTGTCCCTGCAGTGGACTTATATAATACCTCTATAAAGGTAGAGTCGCATGGCACTACTCGAGGTAGCCCAATATCTAACTCAATGTGACTTGATGGTCCTACCTCAATGGTAGCCATGTACTAAGTCATCCATAGACATGATGGACCTACCCAATAGGTAGCCATGTACTAGGTCAACTATGATGCCACAGAGAGAACCAGGATCTGAGCTTGTAGGCATATATCCTTTGTGATAGTCATAGCCACATTATAGTTTGCATGAACTAAATTCATCCAATAGTTTATTTAAAGCAACTGGTAAAACATTCGGGAATCGCCGTGAAACTAGAACGGTTATTCATAAGCGTAACCACATACCTTTAATTGCAGTTTTCAAGATAGATTCAAGTATGTAGAGAAACCCAATTAATCAAGCAAGGTTGAATAGAAATCCTGAAATGAAAGTACCAATTTCCTTTTATTAATAATTATCCAATTTCATTACACTATTTAGAAATTCAATTCCAATTTTAGGGTTTCTATGAAAATTAGGGGTTTGCTTCAATCCTTAATCATCAAGGTTCCTAATTCCATCAAATCCACTTAAAACCTTTATTTTAACATTCTCAGTAGTTTTAAGTTCACATCTTGGCAAGTTACTCCCTTAATCCGTAATAACTTAGCTTTTATCTCCTTTTCCCTAAATTAGGGTTTTTATTATAAATTAGCCTTCTTTTAGGTAATACAATTCTAATTTAGGCATATTTACATTCAAAACGGATAATCAAACCTCTTTTATCATTAACAGGGTTACACTTATCAATTTGACCTATTGATTCACAAAATTACACTCTTAACCTTCAATTAGGGTTTCTCATAAACTTTTAATATAGTTTACTAGCAATTTAGAGTACTTTTGGAAAACGGAGTAGAAATAGGCTCTCAAATCATTTTTATCAGATTCCTTGCATTTTTCTACACTACTTTCATATATAAAGTTTTGTCATCCGAGATTCCTAGTTATTTCTATCATTTTTGCAAGAATAATCATTTTTCTAGTTTATTTAGTAGAGAGATAAAATTACCAAAATTTGTGGACCACTCGATCAATGGTCCAGTGATCCACTTCTTGGATCTGATGATCCTAGTCACACACCCTCTAGCAAGGCCACTCCTTCTCTGGAGCATCAGATGCCATGAGACCACCGTGGTCTCAGATCGGACGATCGACGGGTCGTCACCTTCCTTGGACTCAGCAGCTCCGAGCGGTCAACCTAGAGGTTGACTCAGAGCTCTCGTCGCCCTTTGCTCACACCGATCGACCAGGGAGCTTTGCCTCCCCTCAATGAAGTAGGTGGCCGGTCCAATTTCTTTCTCGAGCTCCTCCAACCTCGTCCCCTACTCGCCAGACTCCGGCGTGGTCTTCGGAGACGAGGAGGGTGAAGGTCAGGTCGAAAGTAATAATTGATCGAATGAAAACACTCCTTGCACCCTTCCGCAGAGGTTGGGTTAGCGAGCAAAGATGCTGGTTCCCTCCATAAACCTCCTCTATATATAGGGTCGAGGTCAGTTTGCGAAGTTTGGGTGTTTCCCATAACATCCTCTAATACTATTAGAACCAGGGATGATCCCCTTCGCCTTCATCTCCTGAGTTCAAAGAACATCTCAGAAACCTTTCCCACCCATTGATTCGTGAGAAAACCAAGAGGGAAAATCTCCCTGTCAGCGACAAAGTCCCAGTCCGCCTGGGACATAGATGATGAGTGGCGCCTATTGGATTAAGATCCAACGGCCCACCATCCTCGCGTTCAACCAAAATAGGAAACAATTTCTTAAATTCTAAATTAAAGCCATATTTGAGGGAAAACTTAGAAAATTAATAACTCCCAAACGGTAACTCCTTTCCTACTCAAATTTTGAGGGAAACTCAATTATGTTTTTATATTCCATCCTAAAAAATTTGAAGTTATTATCTCTAGTGTACGATCCCTTTTCATGGTTTGCAAGTTATATTTCAATTACTCATATTTTCCATGTCCTTTCTATTTCTTTTATCATTAATTTATGATTCTGAGCTCCTTGAACCCCAAGGAATCCATTAAACTCGAAATCCTATTTTTGGGAATTATTTATTAGCCTTTTGCTTTATTTTCTTATGTACTCCTTATCCAATTGAATTTCTTTTTCTTTTTCCTTCAATTGGGCTCAATGGCCAATAAGGCCCATTAAGAAAACATACAACACGAAATTCATTCAAATCAACCCATCAAATCAATCATGGATTTTTTTTAATCTTTAAATAGAGATTTATAATCTCATTACATATCTTGGAAAAATGGGGTTATAACAATCTATCATCTCTGGTCATTACCTAATTAATAACAAATAGTCATCATTAATACCAGGTTCAACAATATTAATTGTATTTTAGGTCCAGATTGGGGTTTAGTCAAATATAGATTATATCTGACTTAAATTAGGTCTCTAGTATTTTTTTGCTAATTAGGGATACATAATTAAGGTCTTCTTCAAATTTCATAACTTTCTAATGTTTTTCCTATTTTCAAGAATTAATATGACACTTAAAGCACTTAATTAATATTTAATTATAAAAGGCCTAATACTGGGGAATGCCATTGGATTCAGAGTCCAAAAATGGGCTTAAAACATAATTAGGGATTTACAAGAATTTTTTGGGATTTTTTTGAGAATTTTATTTCAATTGTATACAACTTATTTCATTTAATGAAACCTAAACAAAGTATTGTACTCCAAAATTAAATATCATCAATCAAAGTGGTTCAAGGGTCTGATATAGTGGTCCAATAATAAAGTATACAATTTTCTGACTGTAGGGTTTTTTTTGGTGGATTTATTGTCCAAAGGAGCTATTTATATGGCATTTTCTAAGAAAATGTCATTTTATGAATATTAAAAGTATTCTACCTTACCAGTGCATGTGGTGGCCGCCCCTGATTGGCCCATACTAGCAGGCTCAGCTTGCCAACACACATCCTTGGTTGGTTTAGTTGGGTCAGACCGACCGGTTCATTTGGATTGGATATCGGACCATCCTATTTGCCCCTCTCCATCGTGTTGATAGTCTGACATGATCGTCTTTTCCGTAGGGACAATTCTAGGCCACCAGTATCGCTACTTGGCTCTAGCAATCTTTTGGTTTCCACTCTAGCATGAGCACCGTCACATGGAGGAAACCCCATGGGAGCTCTGTATCCCCCATGCCATCTCCGTGAAGGTATATAGGCCTACCTACATATTTGTTGTACTCTTAGGGAATGAGGCAGCGAGAGGCCTCCAAGTAGTGGCAGAGAAGGGTCCCACAAGCACAGGTGTTGTAGTGAATGCTCCTTCTTCAGGATCATCCCCGTGAGGAACTGGAAAAAGGGTAGTGGTTCTATCTTCATCTCTGTCGATTCAGGGTGATAGGCCTACGGCCGCTCTTCGTCGTAAAAGGGAGGATCTCCCAGGTGCTAGTGTAGATAAGACCTCCGGTAGATCTACCATGTCGAGCATGGGGGGGACGCTGTGGTGGTTTGTAGGAGTGTATGACCCCACTCCATTCTTCTCTAGTCAATGGATCGAGCAGTCCTTGGTTGGGTCCAATACCTCGATAAACTTGAGCTTGCCACCGTGAAACGTTGTTGCTGGAAAGGGGAAGAGGAGGATAGTATCCAACGTTCTCTGCAACTAGTTAAGGTTTGAGTAGGAGCTCTGACGATCTCGGATCTTGAAACTACTGTTCATGATAGATATCCAAGCCTTATTTTCCCTCCCATACTACATCTCCAAGGCATGAAACGATGGAGCTCGACCTCCACTTCCAACATTGTCCCATTGATAGATTCTAGCAAAGAGAGCAGTGGAGTTGTAACCTGGGTGTTGCTCACCTCCCCCACCAAGTATCATCGTTCTAGTGTGACAACAAATTGATATCTTAACCTTAGGTCCAAAACATTTGAAACCTATTCATTTTGCAAAAATCAACATCTCCAAAATGGTTGGTCTATAAGCTTGGATTTAGAACTATATCAGTTCGCCTATTAGCATTAATATCGAATAGGGTTCATACCAAGGGTATCTCTCTATGAATCATAAAAGCTCACCTAAATAACCTCAAATAATCACATTGTCTCTAGATAATGATAAATACCTCTCAGATTAGTTTGATATCAATTCAAGGTACCAATAGATCAATTGGTCATATAGTGGTCATCTATGAATCTCAAAAATCATAATGGTATCAAAACTCTACAAGAAAACTAGGATCATCACAGATGTGGTATGGCCACTAAAGATGATTCTCTTATGCAATCGAAGAGATGTTGCCCAAGGATGGTCTCTATGTATGTTTTTGGTCTCTTTAGTCGATGAGCTTTCTCTCATGATCTTCAGTCAGCAAAGTCCCACCTTGTGGTTGATTGAGTGTTGGACTTCCTTCGTTCGCTAGGGTTGATGTTGTCATTGATAGATAAGACCTTGTTTCCTCTTTGGTCAAAGAGATGCTGAGGTTTCTCTTCGATTGCTAAAATGTGTGACCTAGGGTTTCTCTTCGGTCAAAGATACTCATGGATTTATGCAAACGATGAAGGCTTATGGACATATGGATTATCGAGCCTTATTGTTTTTATGTTGGATGATAGTTTACTTGATTACTTCCAAGAATGTTGAAGTTTATTATAGTTAGGGTATTATATCTATGTCATTTTGAAACCTTAAGTCATTTTACCTTGTTAAACCCTAAACCTAATTGCAAGTATGTATGATGTTTCCTAGTTTCTTGAGTAATTATCAAGATGATAAAGTGTTTTCTCTATCCTAATGTTGTAACCCTAATTTATTGTTTAATAAGCTTCATATCTAATGTTTGATTTTGATATCTCTTAGGTGACACATGTGTGATGATTATGAGCCTTTATGGGGCATGTAGAGATAATAATTCTCTTACAGGGAATAATGTGAATGGTCTTATGACCTGGACAGTGGATTTGTTCCCTAATTGAGATGATATCCTCTGGTAATGTGATGAGGGATTAATATCCCATGATGATGTAATGATGAGTGTAAACTCATGTGTATGAAAGTGAATAGTACCATGTGAAGATGTGACAAGTTTATACTTCACACATTTTATATCTTCTAAATTTCCAACCTATTTTATCTTTGATAGAACCTTTCTAGGGTTTGTATGTAACTTTATTGATGCAGTTAAAAGACACCCAATTGGAATTAACTAATCAAGTGGAACCCTAATCATGTAGTTTCCCTGGAAATAGATCCATTTCAGCATCAGGACTTGTTGGATGGTGAAATGAGTATTCCTAAGGGAATCTCAGAGTGCATACTATTGAGTGTGTGAGATGCAACTGACTGTGTATCCTTGTCATCTTGACCCCATGTGTTTTGAGGGTGGCCATGGTCATACTTCGGTGTTAGATCAACCATAGTCATGTCTCAGTAATTATATATGTGATGTGATTGGAGGACAAATATGGTTATACATCGGTGGCACAGTTTCATACCCTGGCTCCTAGCACCTTGACCTATACCAAGGCGGGCTAGGTGTTTTCAACTTGACTTTATTCTGCTGGTGGTAGTTTGACTGATATGTCACAGCGGTGCAGACTTGTACTGACCGAGTGGGGAGAAGATCTTGGATTTCGTCTCTTCCTAGATCTTGTGTGGCAGTGAATAACACTTTGCAGTGGTCATTTGAATTTGGGTGGTACGACTCAAATCCTTAGGGAATTGATAAAATATGAAATACAACCGTGTAGTATATATGTGTAGGTTTAAACACGCTTCATATCAGATGTTTACCCTTTCCTTGCTTTTATTACTGCTTAGTTGGTATAAAATGTGGTAAGAGAAATCAGATGTTATACACAAAAAAAGGAAGGAACAATGTCATAAAATGCTCTTTGAGTGTAAAATGATAGAGGGAGACTCAGTAGAATATCATGTGCTCAATATGATTGGACATGTGTATCATCTTGAAGAACTAGGATTCTCTTTGAGCCAAGAGTTGTCTATGGATATGATTCTGAAATCATTGCCAGAATCATATAGCCTCTTTATTGAATATTATCGCTTGAATAATATGGCCAGACCGATGTCAGGTCTTCTTGTTATGTTGATTCATGTCGAAGAAATTATTCCATCTTATCTTGTTTATGTGCATACTTGTTATATATGTTCAATCTTCTTTACCTTTGTAATTAGTTTAAATTATTCTTTTAGCTGAATCTTCTCATTTTGTTTAATAGTAATATATTTGTGGTAACAATAATTATTGACAAAGAGTTATATCTGTCATTGGGACATGGATCTCACCTTGTGGGTTTTCTACATCTTTTTAGGTGGTTATTAGCAGCGTGGGTAGGATCGTGTTGTTGAGGAAGAGCGGCTTGGATATCAGTAGTCGTTGAAGGTTGGATAGATGCTAGTGTTGTGTAGTAGAGTCCTAGTGTCGTCCATGCACTCTCAAGTCTGGGAGGGATGTGTTTTATAGATGACATTGATGCGATGATTTTGAGTCGCATTTATAGACCGATTTCATATGTGTTTTGTGCCTTAATTACTCATTTTCATGGATAATATCGCATAATTCACTTAATTTGGTCTTTGCCATCATTTTATATCAAATCCCTTTTGTTTCACTATTTTAAGCATTATTGATCATCTTATCATAAATCGTGTGGATTTACTTGGTCTTGTTGTGCAATTTCAGGAAAAAAACAAGTATCTGCATCCGTCGATACCATCGACGGATGTCGATACCATCGACCAAGCCACAGGTTGTCAGCCGAGAAGAGCAATACAGAGTCGATACCATCGACACCCATGTCGATGGCATCGAGATGTCTCCAGGCTGCTGGCGAGGATGAAGTCGATACCATCGACGCAAGTCGATACCATCGACTCAAGGAGAGCTACAGCGTCGGTAAATGACAACAACCGGCGCTAAAGGAGTCGATACCATCGACACACAAGTCGATGGTATCGAGATCATCACAGGCGCTCAGAATAAAGGAAAGGAAAGCTGCCGCTAATCTGCTGGGTCGATACCATCGACCCGCGTCGATGGTATCGACGCCGGCAGATATGCGTTGGATCTGTTTTGATATCAATCGGACGGCTGTCATTATTTGACGACCTAATTAGGGACTTATACCTAATGAAGGCCGCCCAGAAGGAGGATTATCTCATTTTTGGGATTGCACGAGTGCCGAGGAGGAGAGAAAGGCGAACGGAGGCCGAGAAGCTCATTCCGAGTGATTCGGACGCTGCCGAAGACAATTTCCACCACCGACAGGTGGGGGAAAGCTTGTGTTCTATGCCAAGGATCCACCGGTTCTTCTCCGTTCATGGGTTTTCCCATTTATTTCACGTTTTTCTTATGAATTCCCCAATTTCTACCATGTATTCGTGTAAGATGAACATGAGAGGCTAAAACCCTCAATCTTTAGGACCGGGAGTAGCCCGGGGATACATTGTATGATGATTTTATATTGATAATTCATATTTTTCTCTCATATCCGTGGTATAAATTCATTTTCTCTATTGCTATTGTTATGTTTGATCACCATAATAATAAATTAATGCCCTTAATCACTTCGACAGAAGGATTAACGGTTGAAAAGAGACGAATTCTACATTAATTAATAAAACCCTTGACAAAGGAGTTGTAAAATTAATGGTGGGAACTGAGGGACCGATCTTAATGCGCTTAGTTTAGGGGAATGATTACTATGACGATGGAATCAACCTAAATCTAAGTAGTGGATTACACCACGACAGTGGGTAATTCTCATTTCAGGCCACTACCTGGATAGAGAGAGAAGTGTGAGGAATTATATGAAATCTAATACAATGTTGACCCGCGGTGAAACCGCCATCCTAAAGATATCCCTTTTAATTGATTAAATTAACCTTTAATCGATTGTTTTCTTTGTTTGTTTTTTATTTTCTTTTAATTTGAACAACAAAACCCTACTTTTTTAATCAACGCAAGTGTACGCAAGTGTACGCGTCGAGTAATATAGGCCTTGTGAGGCCCGAGTCGAACTCAGGGATACGTGAATTATTGGAGACTTCTACTAACTAATCGCAATCAGCTAGACCGATTAACAAAGTAGGGTTTTGTTGTTCAAATTAAAAGAAAACAAAAATCAAACAAAGAAAACAATCGATTAAAGGTTAATTTAATCAATTAAAAGGGATATCTTTAGGATGGCGGTTTCACCGCGGGTCAACATTGTATTAGATTTCATATAATTCCTCACACTTCTCTCTCTATCCGGGTAGTGGCCTGAAATGAGAATTATCCACTGTCGTGGTGTAATCCACTACTTAGATTTAGGTTGATTCCATCGTCATAGTAATCATTCCCCTAAACTAAGCGCATTAAGATCGGTCCCTCAGTTCCCACCATTAATTTTACAACTCCTTTGTCAAGGGTTTTATTAATTAATGTAGAATTCGTCTCTTTTCAACCGTTAATCCTTCTGTCGAAGTGATTAAGGGCATTAATTTATTATTATGGTGATCAAACATAACAATAGCAATAGAGAAAACGAATTTATACCACGGATATGAGAGAAAAATATGAATTATCAATATAAAATCATCATACAATGTATCCCTGGGCTACTCCCGGTCCTAAAGATTGAGGGTTTTAGCCTCTCATGTTCATCTTACACGAATACATGGTAGAAATTAGGGAATTCATAAGAAAAACGTGAAATAAATGGGAAAACCCCTGAACGGAGAAGAACCGGTGGATCCTTGGCGTAGAACACAAGCTTTCCCCGCCTGTCGGTGGTGGAAATTGTCTTCGGCAGCGTCCGAATCACCCGGGATGAGCTTCTCGGCCTCCGTTCTCCTTTCTCTCCTCCTCGGCACTCGTGCAATCCCAAAAATGAGATAATCCTCCTTCTGGGCGGCCGTCATTAGGTATAAGTCCCTAATTAGGTCGTCAAATAATGACAGTCGTCCGATTGATATCAAAACAGATCCAACGCATATCTGCCGGCGTCGATACCATCGACGCGGGTCGATGGTATCGACCCAGCAGATTAGCGGCAGCTTTCCTTTCCTTTATTCTGAGTGCCTGTGATGATCTCGATACCATCGACTTGTGTGTCGATGGTATCGACTCCTTTAGCGTCGGTTGTTGTTGTTTAGCGACGCTGTAGCTCTCCTTGAGTCGATGGTATCGACTTGCGTCGATGGTATCGACTTCATCCTCGCCAGCAGCCTGGAGACATCTCGATGCCATCGACATGGGTGTCGATGGTATCGACTCTGTATTGCTCTTCTCGGCTGACAACCTGTGGCTTGGTCGATGGTATCGACATCCGTCGATGGTATCAACGGATGCAGATACTTGTTTTTTTCCTGAAATTGCACAACAAGACCAAGTAAATCCACACGATTTATGATAAGATGATCAATAATGCTTAAAATAGTGAAACAAAAGGGATTTGATATAAAATGATGGCAAAGACCAAATTAAGTGAATTATGCGATATTATCCATGAAAATGAGTAATTAAGGCATAAAACACATATGAAATCGGTCTATAAATGCGACTCAAAATCATCGCATCAAACTCCCCTAAGCTTAAACATTGCTCGCCCTCGAGCAACTAACCCTTAGAATAGAATTGCAGATGTCAACTAACAATCAACACATCACCCCACATCCCACATTACTCCCACTGGACATTCTCAAACCGGCCTTTCCTAATCACAGAACAGTAATTACCCTACAGGCGACAATAATCATCAATAAAAGAAATTATCCTTCAAATCGATGAACACTATCACATAAGGCAGTTAACATAATAAAATTTGCCGATTCAGCATTAGTGCATCTTGTGATCGCCTACACTACGTTGCTCACCCTAACTACCATCTACATGGAAGCAGTTCTCCTGATAAACATGAGTGAGGAGAAAATCATGGTGGCCTACCAATCCGAGCAACGGGTGGATGGAATGGGTGGTTCATGGAAGAATTTGGAAGTATTACACAGTTTCAAGATGCATATAACAAAATGCCCTAATGCCTAAAAGTGGGTGGAATGATGCATGCACTAACCTTCTACCTCAAAATGAGATAGAAATCTACTCAAGCCACATCATGTACTCAGTTTCCTTGTTATGCAAGTGCTATTATGTTCCTTTCTCCCTCTTATTCCATTTCCTTCTAAATTTTCTTCTTTTTTTTTCATTTTTTTTCAGATTTTCAGATTTTTTTTTAGCCCACATATCCATAATTGCTTAGAGATACATGTGTTAGGCTATTTTCTTCATGATTGGAAATCTTTGTACTAATGCGAGGGTATGGAACAATTTAGATCACTTTTCAGGTCAACTGAGGTACATGATGTACTTATGCATGAAAATCATGAAAGTTATGAGTGTAACTACATGACATGCACCTAAAGGTAATGTGCATGAATCACTATCCATTTTTTTCATTTTATGCAAAAATATGAAAATAGCAATGCAAATCCTATCTACATGCTATGCACGCAAAAGAAATTGAAACTGCACTTTACTTCCAATTCTTGGGTGGATTATAGAAAATGGGGTGGAATGATCACAAGATTAAGTGACTGAACCTTAGAAGAAAATTATGTGTCCCTCCTTACTGACATGTGTAGTAGTTTAAAGGGTTCTTTCTCTTACATCTGATTAAGGTCTCATTACCATTTGATTAGGTTAGGCTCAAACAACCATTACTATCCACTTTTCATGAGTCAATGGGGGTGTGAGTATGACATATTGCTTCAAAGTTGACATAATCAATCATTTTCATAGAACAAGTTCCCCAAGGACAACCAAGTAAAGCTATCCAAATGACACAGAAAAATTTTAAATTCCCTTAATTTCCCCATGAAAACAGCAAGATGACAATTTTTAAGACATCCACGATTACACTAGATAGATGTGGATCCTAAATAAAAACTTAAAATTGCAAAAACAAATAACAAAGCAGAAACTAAAAACAACTAAAGAAAAGATAAAAGATAGAGCTGTTCCAGCCACCCCCCTAAGCTTGAATCCGACTATGGCCTCATAGTCAAAGACTAACTTAAGGGTGGAACAGTGATACCCTGATCAATCTTGCGGAGGCGGTGGTGGGTATTGTGGTGCCGTAGGATCCCAAGACGGGTACTCCCCCTGGAAGCTTGGATCATATTGGGTCCTCGGCGGAGGCTGTGGATAGCCTCCAAAGTAGTCTTGACTCCAGTAATGGTCAAAGAAGGGCTCCTATTGCGTCTCTATCCGCTGCAACCGGGTGTGCATTTGCTCTTGGTTGGCGAGGATGAGCCGCTCGTTCTCGAACATAGCCCGTTGGTTGTCAAGTACCCGACTCGTAGTGTCATGAATACCGGTATACATACCCATGTGCTGCAGCTGAGTCTGCTGTATGTCCTGCAGCATGGTGTACATCCCTTGCATGGAGTAGGGATCCGCAGCTGGCTGCTCTTGCTGTGGTGATGGCGGCGGGGGCTGAGATGATGAAGATGCACCCGGGTGCATCCTAGGACGCTTCCGTGGTGCCACGCGTGCTCGAAGAGGTGTGAAAGCCTCCTCGTCTTCCTCGGCCTCGCCTTCTTGGTCTTCACCTCCGCCTTCTTCGTCGGAGGACTCGATGGCTATGATGGGCCATCGGAAATGCTGCTTGCCCTCGATGTGGAAGATGTCGTCCGGCAGGGATGCCTCCTGGTAAGCTTGGTTGACGTGGCAATGAGCGTACGCCAACCCGTCCCGGATAAGAATGAGGTTTGAACGGTGCAAGTGTTGCATGTTCACCTTACTCCGCGTAGAAATCGGAGTCATGGACTGAAAGTTCAGCCCCAAGTAAAGCGCCAACTTGGTGACAAGACCACCAAAGTGTATTGGAGCCTTCCTTGTGCTCCGCTTCACCGCCATGACGCGCTGTAACCAGAATGCTCCCTAGTTGCACTCTTGACGTTTTAGGAGTGCATAGAGAAAGAACAGGTCACTCTCCTGAAACTTGCT
This sequence comes from Alisma plantago-aquatica, assembly GCA_963693085.1. Lineage (NCBI taxonomy): Eukaryota > Viridiplantae > Streptophyta > Magnoliopsida > Alismatales > Alismataceae > Alisma > Alisma plantago-aquatica. The sequence continues at coordinate 1,928,480,738 of OY856409.1, read as the reverse complement.
CAAAGCAAGATCGCTCCGAGCGAAGAAGGTCAAGCTCAGCATTCTATGCAAGACCCGGACGAACGGGTGCTCAAAATCCGCTACCGCGGCATTGTGGTAGCTCACGGTCTTCCCTGCCGGCACTGTAACTAGCTCGGCAAAGATTTTGTCGTAGTCGGTGCGGGCGTCGGGGCGTCGGTGATCGTGGCGGCTGTGGTTCCAGTTGAAGATGTCGTTGAACTGCTTCAACGTGATGTTGTAATTGTTGTTGAAGAGTCGGAAGGACACCCTTCCCTGGATCCACGTCTGGTCCGATGGTACCACGTCATTTGGTACGACGCAGATATCAAGAGACGCCATGAACTCGGTCACCAGTTCCTTGTATGTGGGCCATTCGCCGAAAAACGGCTGCCCATCCGCATGACAGTCCATCTCATACAAGCGATTGGTGTTCCGCGCTTGCCCGGCCAACACATAGGCCAAGTTGGCCTCGAATCCCAGCTCCCTGATCATTCCCCGGTCCACATACCGGGTGGCCTCGAACTTCTGCTTCATAATATCCTCGTAGACCTTCCTCACATCCATGTTGGCATGAATGAGGCGTGGACGAGAGATGGAAGCGGTTGGAGGAGGAACAAACTCCTCGATCTCCATGGGGTGCGCGCTTGATGAAGATGCTCCGCCCGTATGCACCATGATTGCGAGAAGAATGAGATTGGGAGAAAAGAGCTCGGTGAAGATGGAGAGAAATTCTCCGCTCGGTGAAGATCTTCGCTCGATGACGCTTCTCCGCATGTGTAGAGGGCTCGGGGGAGTGCTCGGCGCAATGGGAGATACTTGCTCTGAGGGTGTGATGTCATATGATGTTGTAAGTCCCCTTAAATAGACTTGATCGGCGCCCCTGTTGACCCGTCGATACCATCGACGTGGGTCGATGGTATCGACACGTCTCGCGGGTAGCCGCATCTGTCGCTGGTATCGACGGCTGACGTTTGCTGGATCGAGAAACCCGGATCGCTGACGAGTCGATACCATCGACAGAAGTCGATGGTATCGACTCAGCACCCGGATCGCTGACGTGGCTGTTGCGATCGTCGTCGATGTCTTCATGCGGATCGGTGACATGTCCGTCGATGCCATCGACGGGTGTCGATGGTATCGACTTGCTTTTATTGTGACACCTCCGTTTATTGCATTCAACCTGTGATGATGTCGATACCATCGACGAGGCCGTCGATGGTATCGAGATGACTGAGCAAAATTCGCCTGAATATCTCCAGAGATCTCGATGGTATCGACTGGAGTGTCGATACCATCGACACTTTTATTGCGACCTGCCTGTGACCATGTCGATGCCATCGACGGGGCCGTCGATGGTATCGACGCAGTGCGATTTCTGCTGGTGTCAACCTGAACTCATGTCGATACCATCGACTGATGTGTCGATGGTATCGACCCTGCCTGTTCCTGCACATTTAACAAACGGATCAAGGTATCATTTTTAAACTAAAAAGTAAACAAAATAAAAGCAAACTACACCTAACATTAAACTATCCTAATGTACCAATGGTTGGGTTGCCTCCCAACAAGCGCCCTTGTTTAGCGTCTTAGGCTAGACAGCTTGACAATCATCATCTTTTCACCTTGGGAACTGCACTTAGAGGATCATTCGGTAATTTGAATTCGACTCGATCTCCTCCAATACCCAAGGACAAAGTCCCTCTGCCTAAAGCAGTCACAACGTCTGCCGTTGCTTGAAACGGTCTTCCAAGGAGAATTTCACAACTTTGGAGTGGTGGCATATCCATGACGACAAAGTCCACAGGGAATATGAATTTATCCACTTTGACGAGAACATCTTCACATACTCCATAGGGTCTCACTGTAGACCCATCTGCCAATTCAATTGTTGCAGCCAACTTCTTTATCTCTTTTAACCCCAACTTTTGAAATGTAGCCAAAGGCATGAGATTTATACTAGCGCCGGAATCACATTGCGCTTTAGAAACATGTTGACCACCTATTGAACACGGAATGTAAAAACCTCCTGGGTCCTTTCTCTTCTGTGGTGAACTCCCGTGAATCATCGAGCTCACCGTCTCATTCATCCAATAAATTTCATCGTCTTTTATCCGCCTCTTCTTATTAATGATTTCCTTGATGAAACTCCCATAGGCGGGTACTTTCTCGATCATCTCCACTAATAGAATATTGATGTGGAGTTTTCGAAATATCTCCAGGAATTTTTTAAAGTGACGATGCTCTTTCTTTGACTTAGAATTTACCGGATCCGAAACATCAGCTGCATCAACACGCCTGTGAGGTGGCACATAAGAGCTTTTCAGGGGTACCTCCCCTAAGCTTGCTTCAATTATTCCCTCGGACGTGGGCTTTGGCGAGACATCATCAATAGTAGCAGCTTGTTGTGGTTCCTCTCTCGCTTCAGATGTCTCCACATGTGCACAAACAACCTGCACCTGCTCCTCTTGCCTAGATGGAGATACCATACTCACAACTCTCTCTGATTTTCTGAAGAAATGGTTTCCGCCCGGCAATCTATAGTAAGTGCGTGGATACGGTATCGCCGGTGTTGCATTCACATTGAACGTCATTTTTCTTTCTTCTACAGCTTCTTGCACCTGAGATTCCTCATTTCTTACCACCGACATGTACTTGACCTGATGATGTGCTTGAGCCACGTTCGCATTCTCAGCTGGTTTCTGTTGATTGGCGTGCTTGATGGCCGCCACTTCATTTGAAATCTGTGCCACGGTGGTCTCTAATGCCCGCATCTGTGCTCCATGGCTTTGCAGCGTCTGCCCAAATTTGGTTAGAATGTCACCTTGAGATTGTAATTGTTTACCAAACATGGCCATCATCTCTTGGTTTTGCTGAACCATTTGACCTAGCAATTCAGTGTTCTTTTCCTCGGTTCTTTGCTGTGGTTTGGCATCCGGATCCTGCAGAAAATTATTCAGATCCTTCCATGAAAACTTTTTATCCTTTCTCCATGCATAGTCATTGTTTCTATAGCCCTGTTGTTGCATGAACTTTACTTGGGCTTCCTCATCCTTAGATGCATCCTCCTTAGTTAACACCTTCTTGGCTAGAAGATCTAACTTATCATTCAGCTCCCTCACTATTCTGGATTCACCAGCAGCCTTGACATGTTCTACGACACCTCTGTCACCCCATGACTGCTTCCTAGCCATGTTTTTCAGTATCTCCCAACATCTGGTATCGGTGTTATTTAAGAAAAATCCGGAACCAGCCGAGTCCAGGTTGCTTCTATCATGCTTGGAGAGAGCAAAGTAGAAGATCTTCACTTGGGTTTCCTTGTCCAGTCCATGGTGTGGACATCTCCTCAACATGACTTGAAATCGCTCCCAAGTCTCAGAATAGGTTTCACCCGCCTGTTGGGTGAAATTGTGGATCTTTCGGATCATATCATTGGTCTTCTCAGGAGGAAAGAACCTCTCGAAGAAAACCTCCACCATGTGATCCCATGATTCAACAAACTCGTCGTCGAGGTTATGAAGCCACTCTCTTGCCACTCCAGCCAAGGAACTCGGGAATAACTTGAGATAGAGCACATCCTGCGGAAATCGATCTATCTTCACCATATCGCAGTTCTCCACGAACTGGCTGATGTGGGCCACTGGATCTTCATTTTTCAATCCGTGAAATGCATTGGATTTGACCAAATTAATCAGTGCTGGGTCGATCTTGTATGTAGGTATGTTTAGCCCCTGTTTCTTTATAGGCCCCTTTGATGCCGAGGAAGAAGATGCTTTGATCTTCTCCCATATGGTCTGTGGCTCGGCCATTACTTCTTCTTGTTCTTGCTCAGATTCAGAATGTATATCACTGTGGGGTTCCTCCTCGTAGTAGTCCTTGTCCTCTGGTCCCGCAGATGGAACCTCAGGTGTGCGATTCACGTAGTCTCGACTACGTGTGTGCACCATACAAAGTACCTGAAATTTGGAAGTAGTGGTTCAGTACAATGCCTTGAACGAGTCAACACTATTATAGAGAAATAAAGGAATTTTTGAAATTGTTCTAAAAATAAAAAAAATGTAGCCTAGAATGGTCGCTCTTAGCACTCAAAGTGCCAATAATTTGCCGTATCCCCGGCAACGGCGCCAAAAACTTGACGTGTATTTTACTACGCGCTAAAAACGCAAGTGTACGCGTCGAGTAATATAGGCCTTGTGAGGCCCGAGTCGAACTCAGGGATACGTGAATTATTGGAGACTTCTACTAACTAATCGCAATCAGCTAGACCGCTTCTCGGCCTCCGTTCTCCTTTCTCTGTTGTTCAAATTAAAAGTTATAAGTCATTAGTTATAAGTCCCTAATTAGGTATAAGTGAACAACAAAACCCGTCATTAGGTATAAGTCCCTAATTAGGTCGTCAAATAATGACAGCCGTCCGATTGATATCAAAACAGATCCAATGCATATCTGCCGGCGTCGATACCATTGATGCGGGTCGATGGTATCGACCCAGCAGATTAGCGGCAGCTTTCCTTTCCTTTATTCTGAGCGCCTGTGGTGATCTCGATACCATCTTTTGCGTGCATAGCATGTAGATAGGGTTTGCATTCCTATTTTCATAATTTTGCATACAACGAAAAAATATACGATGATACATGCACATTACCTTTAGGTGCATGTCATGTAGTTGCACTCATAACTTTCATGATTTTCATGCATAAGTACACCATGTACCTCAGTTGTCCTGAAAAGTGATCTAAATTGTTCCATACCCTCGCATTAGTACGAAGATTTCCAATCATGAAGAAAATAGCCTAACACATGTAGCTCTAAGCAATTATGGATATGTGGGCTAAAAGAAAAGAAAAAAAAATCTGAAATCTAAAAGAAAAAAAAATGAAAAAAAAAGAGAAGAGAATTTAGAAGGAAATGGAATAAGAGAGAGAAAGGAATGATATCACTTGTATAATAGGGGAATTGAGTACATGATGTGGCTTGAGTAGATTTCTATCTCATTTTGAGGTAGAAGGTTAGTGCATGCATCATTCCAACCACTTTTAGGCATTAGGGCATTCTTAATGTGCATTTGCATCATTTAGGGCATTTTGTTATATGCATACTGAAACTGTGTAATACTTCCATATTCTCCCATGAACCACCCATTCCATACACCCGTTGCTCGAATTGGTAGGCCACCGTGATTTTCTCCTCACTCATGATTATAAGGAGGACTGCTTCCATGTAGATGGTAGTTAGGGCGAGCAACGTAGTTTAGGCGATCACAAGATGCACCATGGCTGAATCGGCGAACTTTATTATGTTAACTGCCCTATGTGATAGTGTTCATCGGTTTGAAGGATAATTTCTTTTATTGATGGTTATTGTCGCCTATAGGGTAATTACTGTTCTGTGATTAGGGTAGGCCGGTTTGAGAACGTCCAGTGGGAGTCATTTGTGATGTGGGTTGGTATTTTGATTGTTAGTTGACATTCGCAATTCTATTCTAAGGATTAGTTGCTCGAGGGCGAGCAATGTTTAAGCTTAGGGGAGTTTGATGCGATGATTTTGAGTCGCATTTATAGACCGATTTCATATGTGTTTTGTGCCTTAATTACTCATTTTCATGGATAATATCACATAGTTCACTTAATTTGGTCTTTGCCATCATTTTATATCAAATCCCTTTTGTTTCACTATTTTAAGCATTATTGATCATCTTATCATAAATCGTGTGGATTTACTTGGTCTTGTTGTGCAATTTCAGGAAAAAAACAAGTATCTGCATCCGTCGATACCATCGACGGATGTCGATACCATCGACCAAGCCACAGGTTGTCAGCCGAGAAGAGCAATACAGAGTCGATACCATCGACACACATGTCGATGGCATCGAGATGTCTCCAGGCTGCTGGCAAGGATGAAGTCGATACCATCGACTCAAGGAGAGCTACAGCGTCGCTAAACGACAACAACCGACGCTAAAGGAGTCGATACCATCGACACACAAGTCGATGGTATCGAGATCATCACAGGCGCTCAGAATAAAGGAAAGGAAAGCTGCCGCTAATCTGCTGGGTCGATACCATCGACCCGCGTCGATGGTATCGACGCCGGCAGATATGCGTTGGATCTGTTTTGATATCAATCGGACGGTTGTCATTATTTGACGACCTAATTAGGGACTTATACCTAATGACGACCGCCCAGAAGGAGGATTATCTCGTTTTTGGGATTGCACGAGTGCCGAGGAGGAGAGAAAGGAGAACGGAGGCCGAGAAGCTCATTCCGGGTGATTCGGACGCTGCCGAAGACAATTTCCACCACCGAAAGGCGGGGAAAGCTTGTGTTCTACGCCAAGGATCCACCGGTTCTTCTCCGTTCAGGGGTTTTCCCATTTATTTCACGTTTTTCTTATGAATTCCCCAATTTCTACCATGTATTCGTGTAAGATGAACATGAGAGGCTAAAACCCTCAATCTTTAGGACCGGGAGTAGCCCGGGGATACATTGTATGATGATTTTATATTGATAATTCATATTTTTCTCTCATATCCATGGTATAAATTCGTTTTCTCTATTTCTATTGTTATGTTTGATCACCATAATAATAAATTAATGCCCTTAATCACTTCGACAGAAGGATTAACGGTTGAAAAGAGACGAATTCTACATTAATTAATAAAACCCTTGACAAAGGAGTTGTAAAATTAATGGTGGGAACTGAGGGACCGATCTTAATGCGCTTAGTTTAGGGGAATGATTACTATGACGATGGAATCAACCTAAATCTAAGTAGTGGATTACACCACGACAGTGGGTAATTCTCATTTCAGGCCACTACCCGGATAGAGAGAGAAGTGTGAGGAATTATATGAAATCTAATACAATGTTGACCCGCGGTGAAACTGCCATCCTAAAGATATCCCTTTTAATTGATTAAATTAACCTTTAATCGATTGTTTTCTTTGTTTGTTTTTTATTTTCTTTTAATTTGAACAACAAAACCCTACTTTGTTAATCGGTCTAGCTGATTGCGATTAGTTAGTAGAAGTCTCCAATAATTCACGTATCCCTGAGTTCGACTCGGGCCTCACAAGGCCTATATTACTCGACGCGTACACTTGCGTTTTTAGCACGTAGTAAAATACACGTCAGACATGCACGATGTTATGAGGTTTTTGTAGTATGTCTTGGTTTTGCATATGTGTCTTGTATATGTGAACATGTTCTTTTGTATATAGGTGTGTGGCATATGGCCATTGTACAGATGTAATACCTGGTGTGATATGTTATAGGTTGTGAACCTTGATGTAATATGTTTTCGCAGAGTGATGGTTATATGGATCAGTTTTAATCTACCTAGTTTTGTGGTTATGTGGTTGTTTAGCTGTTGATCACGCGCTTTGTTTTGAGTTATTATGTTCGTGTGGCATAGGGGTGTCATACAACATTAACTATTGTATTCAAAAGTAATAAAACAAATTCAAAAGGCCAAAGAGTTGCATAATGGTATTATATTTACTACCTTATTGGTGCATGAAACAAGATGGACATGACCACTATAGTCCCAAACCCCTTTGGTAAATTCAAACTAATTTGATGAAGAGGGAGTTCACCATGAAAAATAATGTGGTGAACTAGCTAGTTAGTGATGACCCCCTGGATTTCCCTAGTTACATGTTGTTGTCATTTCTCCATACTTATTAATTATGTGTGAAGAAGACAAACACATGGTCTACATTAGAGACCCAAATCCAAATAAATAATAAATAATAAATAATAAATCTATAATTAATGATGTCATATGAAATATGACAAATGACATCGGTGTAATGGCCCAAACTTGTACCAAGGTGTGGGAATTAGAAGCTAGATATGCTATGGGCCCCAACTAGCCATGTGGTGAACCTGGGTTAGTTGGCTTTCCTTTGGGGGATCAGTAATCCCTAAGGTACAGATGATGAGTCTTGGAAGCGACCATATCATTCCATGTCAACTTGGTCTAGTACATGCCAAGTAGTTTCATGTTATAAATAAAAATAGAAAAAATGATAGTTACACATGGTAGTTAGTATTCCAATTTATGTTTTTCTCAAATTTGATCCTCTAATGTTTTGAAATGTATTTCTAAAGTTGAGTAGTATGCCTAAAAAAGGTGAATGCTAAGAATTTATCTTGAAATGTATGTATCCTAAAGAATTGTAGTGATGATATAATTGTCTCTCTCTGCTCTTATGTACGTATCCACTCACTTAGACAATGACTAATGTTCCAGTAAAAAATCTTTTAGTTCGCAAGGTAGAGTCGTCTACTCCACAAATTAGCACACAACTTGAGTGATTCGCTAGTGAGGTGATATCAATGTACCATAATGTGATATGTATACATGTCCATGTACTAGGGTCTTGGGATATAAGTGATAAGTTCTAGTGACAGGAAATGTAATGTAGTTTTGTAAATATTTCTGCAACTCTATTAGATGGCTTTGATGAGAATGTCCTAGTACACCAATTTGTTTTGAATATTCCTAGATTTACTATAAACCTAGTTTTTAATTTTTATCATTTGTACTTGGTTAGAAATCTTGATAAATTGATGTGATAGATCTTATCATCTTAAGAACCAACTTGATAGTTAGGTTTAGGCTGATCATTGGGAGTGACACCCACCACTCAGCATGCCAGTAGATTTTGATATTATATTTGATATATTAAAAACATTAACGAAAAATAGTTCACCTTCAAGTGGTGTGAGATCATTTGAATGTGTGGCTTTAGCTGTAGCAGTACAATTTTAAGCATTGACATCATGTTTTCTAAGAAGAAACTAAATGGAACTTTCCTTGCGTATGGAAATATGAATGAGGACCTAGATATTCATTGCTTACTTTGGGTTTTTGGGAAAATAATATTTGGGTCAGGTTGTTAGGCCTCCATGTTGTTTCAGTGTAGACACTTATATCTTTGGTGACCAACTAAGAAGGTAAAGAACATGAACTATTAGTTTAACAGTAAACACCTTACCAACTAGTGTAAGTGCATATTATTGCATAATGGGGGCCATTTATATGAAAAAATCTCTAAAAAAATTAGTGGTGAATGATATAACTTATGGGATTTAGAAACACAATAGTTTGGATGAAAAATATGTGCTTTAGTTTTCTTCTTTGAACAACTACTTCGTGTTTGTTTTGTAGATTTCATGTTTGAGCTTTTGAAAGCAAATAATTTTGATTCAAGGTGTGTGCTATTGTTTTTATCTTTAATAAACAACTTCTTAAATCATTTTAATGTCAAGAGCTATGCATGCGTCAATGGTGGCAACTTGGCATGATCAATCCATGACGAGTATATATATGAACCATTAAGCTCCTCTACTCAAAGGAAATCAAACACAATCAAGTAGGCAAATGGTTGCATAATGCAGAGATAATGGTGATAGTTATATTAGCTTATTGATGCATGACACAAGTTGGACATGAGCCACCACAATTTTGGTCCCCCTTGGTTTAATTAAGAAGAAGATATTGTAGGGAGTTTACCATGAAAATTAATTTGGCAAACCTCCTAGTTAGTGAATGGTTCCTCTTGACTTGAGTTACCTAGTTACATGTTGGTGTCCTCTCTCCACACCCTCTGATTGTGTGGGAAGAACAAAGAAAGAGGGTAAAAGGTTAGAAACTAAGAATGTGGAAATGAATAAAGAGTTTAATAAGTCTGGTCAGGCTAGCCTTGTAGTTGTGCGATGGTGGGAGCATCTATTGGTCACAATGATGATGACGATTATGATTACGAGTCAGATATGATAAGAATAACTATATTGTATGAAATGGTCATGTACTAGGGTCTTGGGAAATATGTGGAAAATTCTAGTGAATGATGTATAAGGAAACATAATGTTGTCTTGTAAATATTTTTGCAACTCCATCAGATGGTTTTGTTGAGAATATTGTAGTACAATTAAATAATCTTAGATTTAGTATGTGTGAAAATTAGTTTTAATTGCTAATGAGCAATGTGTTTTTGTCTATCATTTGTACTTAGTAAGCGATCTTGATTAATAGATGTAATAGATTATATCAACTTAAGAACACCATGACAATTATGTTACACTGATCATTGGCATTAACACCCATCACGGACCATGTTAGCATATTTGGAGCTTATATTTGATTTATCACAAATAGTATAAGGATAGATAGATCCCCTTCAGTTGGCGCAAGATCATTCTGGCCATGTGGTGTTTAGCTGAAGTAGCATAGTTTTAAGCCTTGGCATCATGTTCTCTAGGAGGAGACAAAATAGAACTTTCCTTGCATGAGGAAATATGAATTAGGAGTTACATATTCATTGGCTACTTTGGGCTTGTGAGAAAGTTATAATTGGGTCAGGCTGATAGGCTCCATTTTGTTCCAGAGTGTAAATGCTTATATTTTAGATGACCATCTGACACATAATATATGCTTCATATGGTTTGCCACATTAAAACCCTTTCTATCTTTGACTAACTTGGTCTCCTCCCCTTGTAGCACTCTAGTTATGCTGTCATGGGAAACTTTTTACAAGTATCAATGTAGATCACTTATGTGGGTCATGTTTACCCTCCCCATTTCTCTCATATATCTCCATTGTAGTTGTCGTTCCCACAATGTCGAGTAGAAGAAGAAAAATGTAAGGCAACAAATTAATAGTGGCACAGGACGGGAGACAAAAAATGAGTGTGCTAGGGTCGAAAGTTTGGACGTCATACAAATGGTGGTTGGAAGAATCTAAATGGGTGGCGACGGTGGAGGTTAACAACACCAACAACATTGCATGGCATCGAGCGGTGGGTGGTGTCAGCATTGGCAAATAGGAGTGGAGATGAAGGAACAATAGAGAGGAAAAACTATTTATTTATTCTAAAAAAATTGCATGATGATGTCCTTAATATAAATAAATTGTTATTATCCGGATTAGTAAAGTTACATGAGAGAAATACTTGTATAACAAGGTAAAGAACCTGATATTTTTGCTTAACTATAAATACGTTACCAAGTAGTGTAAGTGCATATGATGGTGTAATTGAGGCAATTTATATGAGATTTTTTTTGCTTAACCATAAATACGTTATCAAGTAGTGTAAGTGCATATGATGGTGTAATTGATGCAATTTATATCAAAAACTTCTCTAAATTTTTTAGCGGCAAATGATATCACTTTTGGGATTTATAAACACAACAATTTGGATGCAAAATATACGATTTTCTTTTGTGAACAAGTACTTAATTTATGTTTTGTGGATTTAAAGTTTGAGCTTTGGAAAGAAAATAATTTTGATTCAAGACGTGTACTATTGTTTTTTTTTTCTACTTTAAGAAAGCACTTGTTAAATCATTTTCATGTCAAGAGGTATCCATGCGTCAATGGTAGCAATTCGGCATGATCCATCCACGACGAGTATATATAAGTACGAACCGTTAACTACTCTACTCGAATGAAATCAGACACAATCAAGGAGGCGATTAGTTGCATCCGGGCAGAGATAATGGTGATAGATCTATTAGTTTATTGATGATGCATTACACAAGTTGGACATGAGCCACCTCAGTTCCGGTCCCCCTTGGGCAAATTAAGAAGAAGATATTGCAGGGAGTTTACCATGAAAAATAATTTGGTAAACGAGCTAGCTAGCGAACGGTTCCCCTTGACTTGAGTTCCCTAGTTACATGTTGTTGTCCTCACCCCGCACCTCCAGTTGTGCGAGGAAGAAGAAAGAAAAGAGGGTAAAAGGTTAGAGACTAAGAATGATGTGGAAACGAATAAAGTGTTTCGATGAGCTTGGCCGGGCTAGCCTTGTAGTTGTTGGGGTGTGATGGGAGCAGCTATTGGTTACAATGATGATGAAGATTATGATTACGAGTGAGAGATGTGAAGAACAACTAAATTGTATGAAAAACAATTTAGAATAATTCTTCGTTGTCGTCGCTTAGTCTTCCTTCTTCTTTGCCGTTACCGCCGTCCCGAATTCCTGGCGACCTCATCGGACCTCTTCGTCCTCCTTCATTACCGCTTCAAGCGGTGACCTGTTCAACTGCCAAACGAACTGCTGGTGTGTGAGGGAGAGGTTGCTTGAATCATGGAATGAACAGTAAACGTGTTTAGACTTGTGTGAGGCACGTACCTGTGGCGGTTGGCATGGCAGGCGGCTTGGTGACGATAGCTGGGACTGTAGCTACTGGACCGGCGGTGGCCGGGGTGAAGATCTGGTGGTGGTTGTGGTGAGCAGTGGGAACCCCCATAGCGGCATGGGCCTGCGGGTGGTAGTGGTGATAGAATGGGTAGACTGGGTACATTCCGCCGGCGGGGGCGGCTGCCAACATGCCGGCCGGGTACTGGGCGTAGTGGTGGCCCTGCACGTATGCCGCCGGCACTCCTCCCCCTGCGGCCGTCGGGCTCAGTTTCTGCAACAGGGAAGGTACCATAGAATAATAAGACACGCTGCCGGGTGCACAGGCACTCCACAAAAGAAGAGGAGAACATGCGTGCAGGAAGAGGGGGATGGAGGAGAGAGAGGGTGACAAAAGAAGAGAGAGAGGGTATGTCTTATAATGTAATTACCGCATTGTAGCCCACATCGGTCATGTACGAAGGTGAATACCTGTTCAGCATATCGACAAATAATTAGTTGCTGAACTGACAGGAGGGTAAAAAAGGAAGGAACAAACAGATCCAATGAAATAAAGAAAAAAAAAATGGGGACTCCAGAAAGAACAGTGTGTGGTCCCTACATATCTCTCAAGAGACTGGGCAAACAGGCAGGTTTTGTGCACATGGACAGCCTGGTCCAACCCACCAGCCATGGCTAGGGAGGATCTGACACATGACAGCTGTAGGTGTCATTGGCGGGTCCCAGTGACGGTCAGCCGGTCGCATACAAAACACAGATCTAGAGAACAAAGCCCAACATACAGCTGCAGTTCGGAAGTGGGCCCCATCTAGGTCATTTTCTTTTTATGAGCTAGCTGGCATTCTTGTGGGCCATGTGGCCCATTGGATCTGGACCACTGGCCCGAACTGCGGAGGAAGCATGTTTGGGACGTATAGAGGATCTCGTTTTCCTTACCCGTATGCGGCGGCGTAGTACGGGAAGCCGCCGTGGTGGTGGTGGTACGGCGACTGCGGCTGCGGCTGCTGCTGTTGCTGGTGAAAGTGGGCCGCGTGCGGGTGGGCTCCCGTGGGAGAGTAGTACCAGTGCCCGGGGCTGGGAGGGAGCGGAGGGGTTGATGTTCCCCTGGACGCCGGGACTGCCATGCCGCCGCCGCCGCCTGGTAGATAAAGAAAGCATGAATTTCTTTTTAGCAAATAATTACGTTCGGATTTTTGATGGGCTGGGCGGAGTTGCATACAGTAGCTTGCATGCAAAACCATCCCATACTGTTCGGTAGTAATAAGTGACATTACCTGCAGCTGCGGCATTGGGTAGGTGGACCGGTGACGGCGTCGACGCCCTACTACCGCGGCGGGCGCCGAGGGAGGCAAGGTTGCAGTTGGCACGGCGGCTGTTGATCACAGGAGTAGGGTCCTCGCATGCCTTCTTAGCTGATTCCGGTTCCTTGAACGTCACCTGCTCGTAGCCAGTCCATCGTTAAGTAACAGTATTACTACTACCAGCCTTAAACGTAGCAGAAAACCGCTAACTTGTATGACTACTTACAAATCCGTATCCTTTGGATCTCCCTGTTGCCTTGTCAAAGATGATGACGGCTTCCAGGATATCACCATACCGCTCAAAGTGCTCACGGAGCATCTCCTTCTGCGTCTCCCACGCCAGGCCGCCAACAAACACCTTCGTCAGGGTGGTGTCGCCGAACTGCTGCTGTGGCGGCACCGGCAACGGAGTTTGCTGAACACCACCTCCAGGAACCTGAACCTGGAGTTGCGGCTGAGGCTGGCTTCCCATGTTGCTCACGCCCATATCTCCTCCGGTCAGCTTCTTCTGCCTGCCTCTGACCACCTCCTGCAGTACCCCAATTAGGATGTCCTAGGTGCTTGATATAAACCCTGCCAGCCGGGGTGGGGAGTAGTTGGGGAGCAGTAAGGTAGTAGTGGTGGGGAGGTAATGGCAATGCTGTCGGGGTAGGGAAGAGGAAGGCGGATGCGGTGATCGCAAACGGGGTTGGATGTGCTTGGAACTGCTGGTCTATATAACTCCAATCCAACACCCCACCCACCCATACATTGACAGCTCTTCTCTGGCATAACTTGTCCAACAAGGTGGTGGGCCGGATGTTAGACTAAAGCCATTTCTTTTCTGAAATAGTTACTTTTGATCACATCTATATATGCCAATAAAGACCAACGATATCTAGGGTGTAGCTCGACGACAAAGTGCGTGTTTGATGTACATTTTTACATTGCGAACTCACCCAACCAAACTAGCCCCTAGCGTAAATTGATAATCTCGGTACCTCTTTATAGAATCAGAGACAGAATTCAATATATATAATTCTGGATAGGAGATATTGTTTATTCATTTATCGAGCTACCAAATGGAATGGATAGTTGGTCGTGGATCGTGGCCAGATTAAAGCCAGCTATATCATTTGTTTGTGGGATAGTGGCAGCTACTACGACTTGCTCCTTCCGCTTCTCTCTTCCTCTTCACCACGATCCCCACCCAACGTGCCTCATGTCAGGGAGGTCGGGATTCTATATTACAGCTACTCTCTCTCTCTCTCTCTCTCGTCCACGATGCTTATTCTTCTTTTCACTATCTGCGCCCTTTACAATAATGCTGTGTTGGTGCTGCTGATCGCTATCTGATGATGACGGACAAAAGCATGTTCCTTCTTCCTTTTTTCAAACAGTACTTCAATTCAGGGAGACAGCGGATGCACAGCCGCATACCAGCTACCCGCCAGGGCTGATGCACTTTCGATTTATGATACCAGAGCCGATGACTCGTTTTTCTTATAGGGGTTCGATTTGGTCCAATATTACCCTATTCGCTAACGCATGTGGCAACCGGTTCAAAGATGCGCAATAAACCGGTATCGATGAGACACAAACCATTCACACATAACATATAAAACTACAATTCGACCTTTATTTGAAATGAATCATTTTTTTTTTTTGCAAAAAGCTTGTACCCAACAAGAAAGGAAATGTTACATCATAAAGAAGAGCCGTCTAAATAAGTGATACAACATCCCTCTTTACTCATTATCATCCCGCGTTGAGATCTAGCTTGATGCATCATGTTCAATTCCAACAATTATAGTAATAATCATCTCCTTAAATTACCTAAATTAAAAAGCAAGACATTATCATAGCAAACATAATGACACGCCATAGAAACATTTAATATACAATTTAGGAAACGTATGATTGCTTGACAACACTTATAAATTATAATGAAAAGGCCATAGATCAAATCGAGAGTTACATTATGAGAAAACCATGTTATATAACTTGTATTTCCAATAACTCTGAATATTAGCTAGCCTTTTGGCCTTAACATCTCACCATGCGAAAGGAAAAACATCATATACCACTTGCCCATAACACTCCATTGAGAGTGAAGACAAATACCTTCAATTACATATACCACTTGACAAAATATCAAAATATAAAGGGAAATCCATGTATTATTGTAACTATAAAAAAATAAGGTTAAACAACTCTTGGTAGGCTACCTTCAATGTAATGTATGTTGGATCATCTCATTTTAATGTTTTGCATCATATTTCAATTAAGAAATAAAATAATAGTGGTAGGGAAAAGTAATTCATCAAAATACATAGCTAAGCAATGTTTAAAATGTATATAAAAGTCATTATCAAAAGTATCAATAATTTTTTTTAATGATAGGATAAGCGTACCTTTTTTTTAATTCAAAGTGAAAAGTGTAGATCTTGAAAAATGGAGGCCAACCCCTAAGTTAATGATCCTAGGGAAAGAAGAAAATTTCATCTGTATCAAAATGGGGGTAATGATTTCAATATAGTTCAATATAGAGCTCAAGAGTCGATGATAAAGGTTATTCAATCCTATAATGGCCCTAAGTGGCAATCATTCATCACTAACATCATCAACTATACTACAATATAGAGTAGCATATGTTCCATATCATTTTCAGCGTGGGGTGAATAATGCAATACTTAGGTTGTAACATACTCGAATCTAGGTTTATAGTTTAATTGGACTTTCCCCTAGAATGTTTTTTATTATGTTAAGGTTAGTCTGTAACACCTGGGCCCACTGTCCAAAGCTTTAGTAGAGTTTCAGGAATGACGACTGCCCCCACAGACCACCACTAGCCTTAACTCAGCTCCCGATCACGGAACACCAGCGCAAGGGTGGCTACGTCAACTATGGACAACCCTTTCCTACATGCCTGGACCGCACAGCTCAAGACTGGCATGCCATGCCCATGTGGGCCCCACCCTATGGAGGGGAATTGGCTCTGATACCATTTGTAACGCCTGGGCCCACTGCCCAAAGCTCTAGTAGAGTTTCAGGAATGACGACTGGCCCCACAGACCACCACTAGCCTTAACTGTGCACTTTGTCCACACTGACGCGCAAGCCATGGTCAACTTCCCGACTGGTCACCCATCCTAGTACTACTCCAAGCTGAGCATGCTTAACTATGGAGTTCTTTAGAGATGGGATCCCAGAAAAGGAGGTGCACCTTGGTGATATGGGTAGTCCAATCATTCCTTATAAGATCTTTTTATCTGAGGCCTCAAATCCTGGGATGTTACATAGTCCCTTTTTCTATGACTTAGGCTAATTTAGGTTAAAAAAATAGAATTAAATACCATCAAGAAATGCATAAATGTCGTTTACATAAGATGGTAGGATCAATAGTAATTAAGTCTTAAATTTTAGTCAATCATACAAATTGACCATTTGATAAGTTTTGAATTTGATTTTGAACCCAAGAGTATAGATATGATTATAATATGAAGAGAGATGGAAAATAATGTTGAATTTTATATCATAATCGGATAAGATGGATAATGAATGCATTAATTGAGTGATTAACATACAGTTAATAATATTGTACACCAAGTTTTCTTCTCAAAAGATAAAATTTATGGTAAAATCTAATTCCTTGTATACTAGTTAGTCTACATAGCAATTTGCAAGTCAATTACACGTAAATACACTCATAAATCTTGATATTATGGAAGATAAAACATATTATTAGTAAATGTTTATTGGTTTATTTGATGTCAAATTTATTTGACCAAAGTTACATTCATTGTTCGTGTAACACAAAAAAACCCATCCCATTTTCATTACTATTTATCTTCTTCCTCTTCTCCCACGCAACCCTTTTGTTGGGTTGTCTACCATGGATGACTGCTAATGAAACTTGTTGCTTTTCCTCCTCATCCTTCCTCATCCATTTTCTCCTCCTCTCTCTTCTATTCCTCTTCTCCTCTACATTCTCAATTTCCCCCCTTCATGTTTTTCTCCCTTTTTCCCAAAAACATGTTCATCATCCAGTACACATGACCAACACCACAATGATGGAAAGCCAGGTAACCAACTATGCTACCCCCTCTTACTCTTCCTCTCTTCCTCCATCACCTATTTCTTCCCTTCCCTTCTTCTCCTCACCTCGGAACACTAGCCTCCCTAATCCTTCTTCCTCTTTACACCTACACCACCATAATAATAGGGTTTGTTATTTCCTATTGTAGTGATCGTCGACAGCCACAATGGCTTCCAAACACCTCGAACAAACCCTCTGTATCCATCTTGTGGTCCTCCCCCACCATCTGGACATTGCCTTGTCTCTATAGGATAAAAAATCTCAATCGTTGAGTTTCGTTCTCACACCTTGCCCCATTCGCCTTGGTAGAGATACAACCCACACAACCCCTCCATATACAAACTTCAACCTGCAAGTACCTACGAATCCACTTGTCATCGATGTTTCATCTCTCTAACATGCCAAAGAAACTCTACAATGCCCATGACAAGTATACTAGCTATCTGAATCTTCCAGGCGTAATTATTATAACTCGTCATATGAACAACCATTGATTACCTCATCTTATCCTCTTTTAATCAACTTAGACTACAACCTGGGGAAATCATTGCCATGTTCAAGCTCTGTGTAACAGAATCATCATTCCTCCGTTAATAATAACCTATAAAACTACCCTCTCTTGGCCACTATCGGTGACGATACATACTCTAGATACTAACAACTAGTCAGAGCGTTATTCATGTGTCATCTCTAGGTTAATCTAGGGAGACTAATGGACCATCTAACAACTTGCAACCAAGCTATAGAAGCTGAGTTCTGAATTGATGCAAGGCGACTGGCGAGGAGTTCAAGATAAAATTCAAACCTCAAGCTTATGGTCAAAGAACCAATCCTTAGATGAGACACTTTTATAACTAGAAGTTGGAAGTTATCAATTCATATTGCATCTAAATCAGATTGAAGTATTAAGATTCATGAATATACTAAACCATGATGTAGAGGGTTAATTGAATGTTTAAACCTAGTTGTGATGATGATTCAATCAACATTCCATTAAACATAGTTGTTTATATGATTAAAATTGATCAATCTCGATTACCTATGTTCTTGACAATTTCTGCACCTAACATCATCTAAACTAGATATCTAAGTGAATAACATCCTAAGAAATGTTCACCATGGACTCTAGTTGGTCAAATATGATGCAAGAGGATAAACATCATCTAAGGACCTAAATGGAAATTCATATTCTCTCTCTCTCTCTTTATATATATATATATATATATATATATATATATATATATATATATATATAGAGAGAGAGAGAGAGAGAGAGAGTCAGGCTAGAATACACTCGAGTGTATCCGGAGCGGAATACACTCAAGTAGTTTTTCATGATGCAATATTGTTTTTGAAAATCTAATCCATTGATCTTCTTAAACATCTCGTGAACAACTCATACGCAAAATTTGAGCACATTTGGATATGTATAGCTCATGTTATGAAGACCCCAAAAATTATGCATTTTAAATTAGTTTCGCACGTTGATTTTGTTGTCCTTGGATGAGTGACTTACACTCATCCAAATGGGCTCAAAATTTGTATGTAGCCTAGTTATAGTATGAAGGTGAAGATCAATGGTTTACATTTTGCAAAAACTAATCTTGATATGAAAACACACTTGAGTGTATTCGTGCGATCCGTACACTCGAGTGTATTCTAGCCTGACTCTCTCTCTCTCTCTCTCTCTCTCTCTATATATATATATATATATATTGGTCGGCCAAAAATGTGTTACTATAAACCAAAACTTTAGGTACAAAGTGACTCAGAAATAACTAGATCTATGTGTCTCCACGCAGGAAGAACACATCAGATCTGAACTAAAGAAGGAATACCCCAAGTATTCAAAACCTAAGAGAAGAAAAAAGACTAACAAGAGGAAAACAACTTCAGATGAAACCGAGAGGTGACACACAGAATCATTGAGCACACCCACAAAAGTATCTATGATGACACCTCTCCTCTCTACTGCAAACCATTCACCAGGATTAGACTTAGACCTACAACATAGGACAATTAGTAACTGGGAACACAAAGAAACCAATGAGAAATGCTCAATCTGCCACATCCAAGCATTCTCCCTAGAGCATGCATGATCTTCCACACCAAGCTAAGCTCCAACAAACAGAAGAAATAAGCCTCCAAGCCAGATACAAATCCTGATAGGGGAAAGACCACCTTTGGCTCACCTAGCGTCTGTGCATCCAATCATCATCCAACCAGTACCACTTCGATCAAAGCACCCACAAATTTGTGTTACAGGAGAGGAATCCAACCAACCACAAAGGAACTATGTGATCCAAGAAAAAAATGGACATCCTTGCCAGGACAAATCCTCAGCTCAGATACCTGCACATAAGAACAACCAGCAGAGAAACCTTAGATGGACTCAGACAAGCCTAACATGGGAATATCTTCAGTACCAATCATCTTATGTCTTTTCTTCTTTTTCTTTGATCTTGGCTCCTTGTTCACACTGAAATCGTCAATTAGTTCCTGATCAAACTCATAAGAGAAAACTGAGGACCCTTCATCAGAATTACAAGTGAGCCTCTGCTGGAATTCCATATAAATCCCAATATCTTGTGTGAGTTGCTTCAAACAGGGAGGAGTAGCAACTGGTTTGGAGGATGTAATCTCCCATTCCAAATTCAGAGCACCCACAACCTCAGTTGGAGAGCAACTCCTCATATCAGGTTCTGACTGAACTCCAAGAAGATTAACTTCCGCCCTTTGTTCTGCTTTTGAACTAGGCCCAGAAACTTCACCACAATTGGGACTCTTCTCCTCGACAAACTGTCGAACACCTACACGCCTTCTGTTCTTTCCTGCTCTCAGTTGCAGCTGACTCTGCATCGGCTTGCTCCCTGTGACCTTGGGGCAAGAGGGAAGACGATGACCAAATTGAGAACAACCTGAACATACTTGAGGTTTCACCACATAGCCAACCCTCAAGTTACTGGGACTCCCGTCTATATTGACCATCACTGATCTTGGGAAGACAGAGCCAGCTGCAACCTCCACGCACGCCGTGGCTTCACTCAAACAGTGAACGGAGAGGCTGGAGTTTTCAACATCGAGGGGTTTTCTAATGAGTCTAGCGACACCGCTGATCCTTCTCGATGTCCAATGCAACCCTGGATTTTCGAGTTTGATCCATACAGGGAGATTTGGAAATGACAGAGGATGGAGAGGGGAACCAGGTTCCCATGCCTGGACAATAGTCAGAGAACCGTCCATCATCCATGGTGCCTCACTCAGTATTCTCCCTCTTTCCTTTGCCGTGGGTAGCTTCACGATGAATCCCTCAGTTTCCTCTGCGATGATGTCGAAGGCATCACTTGGCCTCCACGGACGGTGAATCCATCCTTATAGCTGGCTTCAAAAGGGCTTTCTCCCCGTGAATCTAATCGAAACATACTCCTGCCAAGATGGAAGTGGCTCATCCTCGCTCGAAATGGAGAAACACTTCACCCCGTCGACGATATCTAGTTCGATGTAGTTGACATAGGAGATGTCCTCGCAGGGCAACCCTGATCTACTAGCAGAAAGCCAGTCGCTCACCTTGTTTCCTACAGAGGTATCCCCAGTCTCATCAGGCGGCCGAGTTGGAGAGGAAGGTGGAGCTGCGGGCTTGGTTGAGGAGGACAACGTCTCTGAGCTGCCTCCAACCTAGGTCGACTGGTCTCTCTTCGCTCCCTCAGCTGCACTTGAGCTATCAGGAGGAGCCAAAATAGGCTATGGAGATGGAATCCTCACCCCATTGATGGCGCCGCCCCTAGGGTTATTCCCCTTCCCGCGACCTCGACCTCCTCTTCCGCCTCTCCGCAGAAATATGTATATGTATATGTATGTATATATATGTATGTATATATGTATGTATATATATGTATGTATATATATGTGTATATATATGTATGTATATATATGTATATATATGTATGTATATATATATATATATATATATATATATATATATATATATATATATATATATATATATATATATATATATATATATATATATATATATATATATATATATAGTCTGGCTAGAATACACTCGAGTGTATTCGAATCAGAATACACTCAAGTAGTTTTTCATGATGCAATTTTTTTTAATCTAATATGTTGATCTTCTTAAACATCTCTTGAATAGATAATACACAAAATTTGAGCACATTTGGACATTTATATTCATCTTAAAAAGACTGTAAAAATTATGCAATTTAAATTAGTTTTGCGCGTCGATTTTGTTGCCCTTGGATGAGTGATTTACACTCATCCCAATGGGCTCAAAATTTGTATGTAGCCTAATTTTAGTATAATGGTGAAGATCAATGGTTTACATTTTGCAAAAAATAGTCTTGATATGCAAACACACTTGAGTGTATTAGTGCGATCTATACACTTGAGTGTATTATATATATATATATATATATATATATATATATATATATATATCTGTGTGTGTGTGTGTGTATTATTGGTAGACTTGACATGTTTTTACATAGATGGAGTCTAGGAAAGAAAATACATACCAATACCTAATTCTTCTAATCGTGACTATGAATCAATCATGAGCATATGATTGGTCTAAATATTGTAGTGTATTGTCATGAGGTATTATATTTTTTTTTACCATATGTACAATAAGTGGTATTTATGTATTCACATATAAGAATATGCAAAATATAAACCCTAGATCCTCATGATAAGAACATTTTAGTAAATATACCTAATGTGGAATTCAAACTTCACTCTAGTAGCTAATATTTATCTATAGTTATATAGATAGACAGGGGATAAATTTAGAAAACCTAAATTGGAAAAATTCACATCATTACCCACACATATATGTAAGATTAGACCATGTGACTAAAGATAAATATTAAAACTAAAATAGGTATCCTACAGATTTTGTATTTTCTTGATAAGTTTAGAAACCCTAATACATCATTAGATGATCGATACTAGGATAAGAAAAATATGTAAGTGTAAAATAGGAATGTATACAAGTTCACTTTGATTTGACTAACATACATAATTTGTTATTATGATGAATACTCAACTTTGGGGACCATGTATATCTATTGAATAACCTATTAGTCTTGAATACTGGGTATGTGCAATCTCAACTTTTATTTAGGAATTATATGACTTTGACATAAAATTCACCAAAATGAGGCATCTCTTGGTGATACCACTTCTTATTACAGTTCTATGCCTTTTGGTGGAAATCATTTTGAAATATCCTAAAATCCTTCTTACAATTATGACAATTGGGTTTGTAATCCTCAAGACATGTAAACTAACATTGTTGGTGTGAGTAATTGACATATGTTTTTATTTAATATTTTGCATGTGGTATTAGAATAATTTAACTAACATAGATGCTTATGCACAACCATGCTTTTTATAAAAGGGCTTTCTTTTCCATTTGGGGTGCATTATACCACCCTTAAAATTATAGAAGCGTGATATTTTACATGTGCATGCTATTCCATGATCCATATTTTAAGCCAATGATCATTGATGTCTTGTCCCAGCTTTAGTTATTTCAAGTCTATCTACATGAACTTATTTATTTTATGAATTGGTTTATGAAATGACTCTTTATGAAGTTCTATTATTATTTAAGCCTTATTATTTGGATGCTCATCCTCTTGTTTAATTTAATTGAACTTGTCTGTTTGATAAAATCCCATCTTGAACGGGAACAATATTTATTGCACTCTTCTTATATAAAATGCCCAAATATGTTCACCATGCACATATTCTATGTTTTCTGTGCCTACCTATTCTTTGACTCTTTATGGACGTTGTCCCCAAACCACTCAAGTTTAGGTGTTTGAGGACCTAGATTGGGGAAAATTGAATGCCTGTTTGAGAACATGAGAATATCTTGCAATGGATTGGTTTCCCTCTGCATTTGGACTTATGTGTAATTAGTTGAAGTGTTTAGTTTGTAACACCACTTTTACATTGATGAACAATTGTATAATGATACACATTGTAACTTTTATTAGTTACTTTTCAGGTGCTTATTAACTATAATTCTCTATGTTATATATACCATCTAGGAAATAAATGAAATTCCTCCTTTCCTTAATATTTTTAAAAAATGGTGTTATTTCTCATCTTTTTGATAAGCGAAGTCCCTCTCGGGTTGCACTCTTTACTATATGATATTAGAGCCTAAGAAGTGGTGACTTGACAATTTCAAGTTATCCCATGTTGTTCCTTAATTAGGAACTTAATTAACTCTATATAGGTTATTGATATGCCTATCCCTGAGTCTTGGGATATAATTAAACTAGGTTTTCAATCCCTAGATAATTTCATCATTTCCACTCACCAAACTATCAATGTGGTTGAGACTCAGTTCTTGGTAACCCTGATCACCCCTACCCTCTTTATGGAGAAGTAAATGTCACTGGGTAGGAATCAACTCATGTAGAGTTTGATTTGTGTATCCTTCCTTCTAAGAAGTTAGCCTTCCCACTATGAAGTGTAGGTTGACTTTAACACTCTAGCTAACTTAACCTTAGTCCTCATATTAATCCTTTTGCATTGTTGTTTTTCTAACATGTCTCAGATACATCCACTTTGAGAATTGAGCATGCAAGGATAGGAGAAAAAATTTGAGAACCCCAATATAATATTTAGAATGGTGATGATTCCCTTTATTCTAAATGATAACTTAAGCGAGATCCATTATGATTAGACATGCCTTACATCCACCATGGAGTTATCTCGACATACATTTTCCTAAGGCCATCTATCTAAGGGTTGGATACCATCCTCATTGATCTTGTTATGCCAAATGTAAGAGGATTAATGGATGGAATCTATTAAATAATATTGTTAAGAGTTCATATCTCTCATCTCCATGGTGTAATTAGGTTATCTAGTCAGAAAATAGTGGGTAATTTGAATATATAGTTCACCTTGTCTACTGATGACACCATGGTTGTAACCCATCACGTGAAGAATGAACCCTAACTTCTTCCTTTATTAACTAGACAATCATATGAATTCCCTATCTCTTGAAATGATGCATAGTAATATGTTATTAGAGAAAATTGAGTAGCAACACATGTTGTGTTTTTATATGATATGGCAAAAGTTGACAGCATGAAGTAAGAATCCCTTTCTCCGTTATATCGTGTAAGTTATAAATCTTTTGATATTCCTTTTCTTATGTTTGAATAAGTAAACTCTTTTGTCAAATGAAGTGATGATAGGATCATAATACTTGGATAGTGTGGTTGAGTGTTAAGGCTGACATGGTTCACGGATTGATTTTGGTGCCATTTTTGAATTTTGATTGCAAAATTTTCATCATCAAATAATTTTCAGTATTAAGCTATATGTACAAAAAGAAAAACTTTTAGATTTGAGTGTTGGTTTTTAGAACCAAGTCACCACCACAAGGAAGTTTCAACAGTAGAGACACCCTTTTAGTGGAGAAACCCTTGTTGAACCCTAAAACCCTAGACCTCAATGTGGTGTTGTGCATACAAAGAAGAAGTTTTGAGTATATACGACCTAGTTGACCCACCCTTTTTTCCTCTCTAGATGATAATCTAAGTTATAGGTTAACCCTTTTAAGGGTGGTGTATTGCATGATTTTTCTTTCTTTTTAAGAGATAAACTTCACTAAAGAACTTGCAATGGGTAATGCTTGGGTAACTTCTGGTAGTAATGACAAACAAATTTATATCTGAATTAACCAGTGTTAATGAGTATTACACATTGATTTTACCACCAAGTGCTATTTGACAACTAAGATACATTAAAAAAAATATCTTCACTCGTATTAAAATTATGAACTTAAGTCAGGTAAAGTACTAGGTAGAAAAACATTATTCATACATGGGCAATGAAAACAAATTTTGATAACATAACATAGTGACCACATACTATAATTTCAAAAAAATGATGAAATTATGGACAAAGTGATTTTTTTCACCTTGAAATTGAGCTATAACTATGATATGGGGTGGTATGTTATGATCCACTGTGTTAAGTGATGTAGAAATTTATAAGTTGGTAAAGAAGATTTGCTTGGTATAACTAGTTGTATATGGATGGATTTTAGGGACAAAATCCTCTTTAAGAGGTGGAGTATTGTAACATACTCGAATCTAGGCATATAGTTTAACCATTGCTATTCCCTAGAATGTATTTAATTAGTCACTTTTCCCCAGACTTAGAATAATTTAAGCAAAAAAAATTGAATCAAATACCATTAATAAATACATATATATCATTTGACATAAGGTGTTAGTATCTGGTGGTCAAGCACAGTGTCCCCTAACAAAGGGACCCGGGTTCGAATCCCAGTTGCTGCCTTGATTTACCACTGTCCTGGGTGTTCGGCCTCTGCCACATGCATGGGAGAGGGGGGGGGGAGAAATCTTTCTCTCTTAATCCCATATATATCATTTGACATAAGGTGTTAGGATCAAATAAGTAATTAAGTCTTTACTTTGGGTTAATCATACAAATTGATCATTTGCTAAGCTTTTAATTTGATTTGGAACCCAAGAGTATACATATATGATAAGAATATGAAGAGAAATGGAATTAGTATTGAATTTTATATCATTATGGGTGGAATGGATAATTAATGCATTAATTGGGTGATTAACATAAAAATAATAATATTGTATACATGGTGTTCCCAAAAGAAGAAATTGATGGTAAAATCTAATTCCTTATGTACTAATTAGTCTACCTACTAATTTGCAAGTCATTCGTATGTTTGATACACTCTTAAATTGATTAATGGAAGAGAGATAAATAGTATTAGTAAGGGGTAATTGTTGTCAAATTTGCTTCACCAAAGTGTCATTCTTTTTCTGTGTAAAGTGCAACTCCTAACACATTACTATAGTATGATAGAAGTTGATTGTGTGAAGCAAGACACCTATTTTGCCTTCTATCATGTAAGTTAGAAATATTTACGTATGAACTTTATTATGTTTGAATAAGCAAACTCTTTTGGCAGAACAAAGTGATGATAGGATCATATTACTTGGACAATATTGTGAACTTATGGATGACTTGGTTCATGGATTGATTTTGGCACCATTTTTTAATTCTAATCATAATGTTTTCATCATCAAACTAATTTTAAGTATTAGATTATGTATATAAAAGAAAAAAACTTTTAGATTTTATCAATGGCATTTAGAACCAAGTCGCCACCATAAGGAAGTTTAAATGGTAGAGAAACCCTTTTTGTGAAGAAACCTTTGATTGTCTTGATGAACCCAAAAACCCTAGACCTCAGTGTTGCATAGTAGATACGAAGAAGAAGTTTTGAATATATTAGACATAGTTGACCCACCATTGTTGCCTCTCTAGATGATCAACTAAGTTGTAGGTCAACCTTTTTAAGGGGAGTAGTATTTTATATTTTTTCTTTCTTTTTAAGAGAGAAATTTAACTTAAGAACCATGGAAACTTGTAGTGGTTGAAATGGGTAATACTTGGGTAACTTATAGTAATAATTACAAACAAATATATATCATACCTAACTAGGGTAAATTAGTAGGCCTTGATTATTTTACCACCATGAGTGCTTCTTTGATAACTAAAACACATTTAAAAAACACTCATCTTAAAATGATGAACTTAAGTAAGATAAAGTACAAGTTAAAAAAAATAACATTTATACTTAGGCAATGAAAATGTGTAGTAGTAACAAAACCTAGTGACCACATACATGCAATTTAAAAAAAAAGGATGAAATTATGGATGGAATGATTTAGTTTCACCTTGAGATTGAACTATAACTATGATATAAGGTGGTATACTATGATTCGCTACATTAAGTGAAGTAGACATTCATAAATTGATTAGGAATTTACTTAGTATACCTAAATTTATATGGATGGATTTTGGGGAAAAAATCCTATTTAAAGGATGGAGTATTGTAACATGCTCAAATATTAGTTTATAGTTTACCCTTGAATTTCCCTAAAATGCTTTTGATTATTATCAGGTTAGTCCCTTTTTCCCTTGTTGGCTAAATTTGACATTAATATACCCTTTGTTTTGATGATGACAAACATTTCATTCTTGTGGATCTAACGTGCTACTTGATTATTTTAGGGTTCAAGGAAATAAGGAATTGGATAATTGAAGATCAACACAAATGGAAGATCAATGCACTTAAATGTTTAATATTTTCATGATTGTACTCAATGTAAAAACTTGTACAAGTATATAATGTGCAAGTACCTAGATATCATGTAAATCAAGCATTAGAGCTTCCTCATCCACTCACAACCCTTAGATAGGTTTTCCCCCAGAGGTAGAGTCACCATCACCCATGATACACACACTTAGAAGGTGATTCAATAGAAACAGGGACACTCTCGGTCGACAAAATTCTCGATCGATACACACTCAGTCAAAGATTTTCTTGACTGAGAACCACCTCGGTCAAAATTGTGAGCACTGTTCAACAACTTACACAATTGTGCTCTAAATTAGCATTCAGTTGAAAATAACCTCAACTGAGTAAGCAACGGTCTAAATCTTGTGACCGTTAGACTGGGTGGTTGGTAGTTGGGAGTTAGAAATAGACGTTGCAACACTTTTGCTCCAAAACCCTCCTTGGTTGACCAAGACACATCTCGGTCGACAAGTTCCTCGACTGAGATAGTTTATGGATTATTCTTTTCAGCTCAAAACAATTAGCCATTGCAAGTCAATTAATGGATACCTAATGGCTAGTTAAGTACTAAGAACACTCTAGAAACCCTCTAGAATGATCTTAAGTACTTGCAAACAATTCTTATATATAGGAGAGGCCTTAGGACACATAATATACACAACTACACTTGATAATACATTCTAGTGAGCAACTAAACAAAAGCTACAGTTGCCATCTTATTTTACATGCTTCAATTTCGTGTCATATAGATACAATCTCCTAGCCACCACATATATCAACATCCACCTTAAGTGGATAGGAGATCTATATGCTTGATATAGGATCAAAGCGCTGTACTCAAATGGATAAGTATTTTCTTTCTTCCAATCTTTTTCTTATATATTGTATATTTCTCTCCTTGACTACTCCTAGGTTTGGAGGTCGTTGAAAGGAGGTTGCATGGAGCTACTTCATGGTGGAGAAGGCGACTTCAATGTGTTCTTGAGATTACTTCAAGGAAGGCTTCTTCGAGGGAGGTTGGAGCTACTTCTAAAGATCTCAAGGTGGTGGAGCTACTTCAAGGAGGTGAAGGCTGCTCCAAGGACTTGAAGTTACTTCAAGAAGGCTACTTCAAGGAGGTTGAGGCTATTTCAAGGTGAAGGATACATCAAGGGTGTGGAAGGTGATTGTATTTTTGTAACATCCTTACAAGGTAATAAAATAAATCACTTTCAAAATACCAATTGGAAACACATTGGGTAGTAGACCGACTACCTTTGATTTCAAAGGTAGGAACCACTCTACATCCTTCTGTCTTCCTTATTTCCTCCTCCTTCTTTGGTTTTATTGTTTAATTAGTTTTAAAGTTCCAAAAAGCTCTATTCACCCCCCTCTAGATATTTCATCCATGACTTGTATTAATTTAGGTATAAAAATTAGAATCAAATACCATCAAGAAATATATAAATATCATTTTACATAAGGTGTTAGGATCAAATAAGTAATTAAGATTTGGGCTTATCATACAAGTTGACCATTTGATAAGTTTGAATTGGTTTGGAACCCAAGAGTATACATGTGATTAGAATATAAAGAGAAGTGGGAGTAATACTGAATTTTATATCATAATGGGATGAGATAGAAAATGAATGTATTATTAGGTTGATTAACATAAAAATACTAATGTTGTACACCAAGTGTTCTCCAAAATAAGAAATTGATGGTAAAATATTCTCCTAATATACTAGTTGGTATACTCAACAATTTTCAAGTCAATGTGATGTTAAACACACTCTTAAATTGATTAATGAAAGAGAGATACAAAGTATTAGTTAGTGTTATTTGGTTTAATTGATGTCAAATTTATTGGACCAAAGTTCTATTCTTGATCTGTATAATGTACAAATCCCACCCATTGTCATTACTATTTATCTTCTTCCCTATACTCATGCAACCCTTGGGTTAGGCTGTCTACCGTAGATGGCTAGTAATGACACCCACCATTTTTTCTCCTCCTCCTTAATCTCCCATTTTCTCCTCCTATCACTCTTCTCTTCCTCTTCTCCTCCTACCTTCTCTATTTCCTCCTTTCCTTTCTTTCTACTTGTAGCCCAAAAACATGTCTGGCCTCCACTAAACATGATCATACACCATAGTGATGGAAAGCCAGGTGAGTGACAACACTACCCTCTCTTTCTCTTACTCTCTTCCTCCATCACCTATTTATTCCCTTCCCTTCTTCTCCTCAACCTAAAATCCTATCCTCCCTAGTCCCTCTTCTTCCTTGCACCTATCACCATAGCAATAGGGTTTGTTGCTACTTGTTACAGTGGTCGTCATTGGTCCTAAGAGCTTCCAAACACCTTGAGAAAACTCCCTTTATCCATCTTGTGGTGCTCCTCCCCATCTGTCCACTTTCCTTCTCTCTATAAGATGCACAAACTCATATTTCAACTTACTTCCTCTCACCTTGCACCAACGACCATGGTAGAGAAACATCCCACAGAACCCCTCCATATATAGCCTTCAATTTGCATGTACCTTTGAATCCACTTGTTATCTACGTTTCATCTCTCTAACATGATAGAATGACTCTTCAATGCCCATGATAGATCTACTAGCCATCGGAACCTACTGGGGTGTCGACAATGGAACTCGCCATATACACAGTCATTGATATACCCTCATCTACTCCTCTTCTAATATACTTAGACATGCAACTTGGGGAAATCATTGCCATGTTCAAGCCATGTGCAATAGATCTCAAGGACTAAAACCCAATGTGGTGTTCTTCCTCACCATTTATATGTTGGGAAATATGGTACTGAGCAGGCAATGGAATTTAAAATTTTATTACCATATTCCCCATAAACTGTAGATTGCGTCAATAACTATAATGCGGGAAGGATGGTTTATGGGATATACTTGATCCTGGAGAAAGTCTAGTGATAATCCTCATCATTGTAGATGTGCAACTCTGAATCCTAGTTGCACTGAGATTCGTCTGACTACTGCACCTCCTGGTCTACACCACAGACTGTAGCCATGAACATCATCTTCTTCAGTTGCTCATCTTGTCACAGACTTCTGGTTGACGTTGTCCTCCAAGTGGCAAACAACGACTTCCCACCTCTATGGTAGTCCACTCAGACTACCTAGAACTTATGTTGTCCTGCTGGACTGGACAAGAAGGAGTTATCCCTCTCTGTCGGTGTACTAGTCACTGACTTGATCTCCCACAAAGACCACGCTCAGTTGTTCTCTCCCGTTGCTATACCTCCCTAGTCGGGTAGGACTTGCCTAGGATCTTGTGGTTACAACAACCAGAGAGGACAACAATTATCAGAGAATAGATTTTCAGTTGTCTGTGTTATTTTCTAGACTCCTCTATATATAGTAGAGGCCAAGGTAAAGGTTCCCAATTGCTATCCAATGCATGATTAATGTACGAGAGTGGAAAGGACCCAAAAAACTCAAATTTTCACAACAATTCTAGAAATTGCATGACCTACGACAGCTAAAACGACCATTTGGCTGAGCCAGACGATCGTCTCGCATGCGAGGCAGTCGTCTCGCACTGTGAGACAGCTGTTTCATAGTTTCCAATATTGTCAAAATTTGGAAAATCAATTCCTATCAATGTTAGACATTGATTTCCTTATGCAATAGGTATTGCTCAAGAGAAACAGATTGGGAAACAACTAGAACCTTCCCCGAATGAGATGTATCATCTCACCCATGCGAGACGGCCATCTCGGTTCACCCATACAGTTATCTGGTGACCCGAGGTGAGCCCTCTTGGCCGGGTCGGTTCGTTCGATTGCCAATGTCAATTTACAACCAGGCTTGACTCCCGGACGCACGTCTCAACTCTTGAGACAGCCGTTTGGCATTCCAGATGGACATCTCAACACTTGAGATGGGCATTTGGCAGTGTTGTTAGCATGTTTGTTGCCTGAATCAAATGCCTAAACACTTTAGCACTTAATTCAACTATCATTCAAGATATCCTCTTCTAGGTCAAGACATATGTGTTTGACCCCATAGGTCCCATATTATGTTGGTAGTGAATGTCCATAACAACTTCTGACATCACAAGCAAAGAGTGGTGCCTAGTAGCACATCATTGCTACCCAAGTAAATCAAAATGTTAGGGAACAACTTCAACCTACAATCTATGTATGGTGTTACAATGTTTGTATAGTTCCTTTGTCATTGATGTTCCAAATTGAATTAGAGGCATGTAACCGTCACCCTCATTATTATTCAACCTTGTTTCTTAAACCAAGAGCAGACTGTCTGAGATATATGTAAGCTCAATATCACATATTGACTCACATGCGCATGGCCATGCTTTTCTCCGACTCGCTTAACAAGAGGCCTAGGATATCACACTCTAGTAGGAGGGACAAATCCCATGTCTATCACTCACAGTCAATCTGCATTTGATGATGTCAAAGTGTACCCAACGACATGTGTTGAGTGTAGTGATTTTAGGTCTAAGAACCACAACCACCACCATCACTATGAGAGCTAACTATGACTTCCATGATAATATCTTCCATGTATCAATATCATAGTGGGTATGTTTGATACATTGTTCTCTAACATGTATCTGTGTGATTGGTTTGATATCGCCATATCATGACCAATGAGACTTAGTCATCAACCAACTCATACTATGATCTTATGTGTTATTGTTGTCTATCAACATTCCACAATAACAACCGATTAGGGACATAATGAGAATGTAAATATGTACTCTTAACATTCATATGATCTCATTTCTTCCAAGTCACATACTTGAAGACATATGTCATTGAGTAATATTATTCTCTAGACATTTATAATGTTACATCATTATCTCATAACCGAATTAAACAAAATAAATTGGAAGCTTGCCTTTTATTAATAATCAAATCATTTTTACATGATATGCCATTACAATCATCACATGATTGTCTCTCTAGGCATATATAACCAACATAATCCCACTTACACTTAGAGCCAATCACCCACAAATCTTATTCCAAGTGACCTAACATGACCATCATGCTTCTTCTATGCAAGTGCCTTTGTCAAGGGATCAATAACATTGCTCTCAGTTGGAACTTTGCAAATCTTCACATCTCCACTATGCATGATTTCTCGTATGAGATGGAACCACCTTTGTATATGTTTTGAGCACTAATGCGATCTGGGTTCCTTAGCTTGTGAAATAGCTCCATTGTTGTCACAATATAGCTCGATTGTGTTACTGATGCTTGGAATGACCCCAAGTTCTATGATGAACTTCTTGATCCATACAACCTCCTTTGCTGCACTTGATGTAGCAATATACTCAGCCTCTGTTGTATAATCAGAAACTATTTCTTGCTTGGAACTCTTCCAACTCACAAATCCATTGTTAAGGCAAAACACGAATCTAAATTGGGATTTGTAATCACCTTGATCAGTCTAGAAGCTTTCATTAGTGTAACCTTTTACCACCAAATCTTCCTCTATGCCATAAATCAAGAACTGATCCTTAGTCCTCCTCAAGTACTTGAGGATATTCTTCATGGCTATCCAATGTGCATCACCTAGATCTGATAGATATTTGCTCGTCATACTCAAGGCATACAAGACGTCTGGACGGGTACACAACATTGCATACATGATAGATCCAATTATTGAGGAACATAGAATCTCACTCATGTATTCCCTTTCTTCACAAGAATTGGGAAATTGAGCTCTAGAGATAGGGACACCACGACACACATGTAGGTTTCCTCTCTTTGAGTTCTCCATGTTGAACCGCTTCAGCACCTTGTCAATGTATATGCTCTGACTTAGTCTGAGAAGTCTTCTAGATCTACCTCTATAGATCTTTTTCCCCAAGATGTAGGATGCTTCTCCCAAGTCTTTCATAGAGAATGTATTTCCAAGCCAAGTCTTTACCTTTTATAAAGTAGGGATGTCATTCCCCATCAATAGTATGCCATCTACATATAATATGAGGAATGTAACTATGCTCCCACTAAACTTCTTGTACATACAAGGTTCATCTTCATTTTGAGAAAATCCAAACCCTTTAAGTGTCTCATCAAAATGAAGATTCCAACTCTGAGATGCTTGCTTCAATCCATAGATCGACTTTTGTAGCTTACAAACTCTATTGGCAAATTTTGGATCTATAAACCCCTCAGGTTGTGTCATATACACATCCTCCACAAGATTCCCGTTAAGGAATGCAGTTTTAACATCCATTTACCAAATCTGATAGTTATGCTAAGCTACAATAGCAAGCATGATCTTGATGGATTTAACCATGGCCACTGGAGAAAAGGTTTCGTCATACTCAACACATTGAACTTGTCTGAAACCCTTTGCAACCAATCTGCCCTTATAGGTTTGAACTTTTCCATCCATGTCAGTCTTCTTCTTGAAGACCCCCTTGCACCCAATGGGTTTTACTCCTTCAGGTGGATCCACCAAAGTCCATACTTTGTTGGTATACATGGATTCCATCTCAGATGCCATGACCTCAAGTCATTTCTCAGAATCTGGTCCCTCTATAACATCTTTATAGGTAATTGGCTCATCATCTATGACCAATTCACAGCTGTCCTGAGTTACAAGATATCCAAATCTCTCAGGTTCAAGGCATGTCCTATTAGATCTATGAGATCCTTGTATTACTTGAGGAATTTGAGATTCCACAACACCTTTTGAATCTTTTGGTTCCTCTTCTACATCTAATGGTTCAATGTTTTCTTGTTGGTCTCGAACTTCTTTGAGTTCTACTTTACTCCCATTATTTTCTTTTAGAAATAAATTCCCTCTCTAGGAATATAACCTCTCTGGAAACAAACACTTTGTTTTCAGATTGGGAATAAAAGCAATATCCTTCGGTCTACTTAGGATATCCAACAAAATAACATTTATCAGATCTTGGGCCAAGCTTTTCAGGAAATATTTTCTTGACATAAGCTTCACAACTGTAACATACTAAAATCTAGGATCTTTCCTACAATTTACCCACTTGTGAGCTTTTCTATGCCTTCTAATCCTTTTGGACCTTTTTCATAAATTTTCCATCCTTTTGGATCTTCTTTGGCCTCTATATCGAATTTGAGCAATTCTTGGTGATGTAATTCATAATTACCCACATTTATGTTAATTTGCACAAATAACCCACTTAATGTGATAATTGGGGACTTAATATGCAAATTGGTCATTAATGAGTGACAACTAGTGGATAATGTTAATTTGTAGTCTTTATATCTTTTTGGGCTAAGAAATGAGTTATAATGTTGAATTTGGCTATTTAATGAGAGAATCTCTCTCTTAGCTTTCTCTCTCCTCCAAAGTGAAAATAAATGTATGAAAATTTATTTTTATGGTAATACTTTCTCTTAATACTGATATGTATCTAATATAGTGAATTTCAATCACTTGTTACATTAAAAGAGTCATTTCATATTAACTCACTCATTTTAATGTATTAATATACACATTAATAACCAAATGGTAATTAAGGACAAATTATGTAATACATTAAGGTGAACCCATGGTTCAAATTTGGTGGCTTTTGGAGTTGATTTGACCCCTCAAATGAATTTTATACGCTTTTAATATAGTGTAACTTTAGTATTGAATTGATTTCATTTATATCGATTTGTAACGCCAAAGTCAGTTATTTACCCCTGTCACGCGGACCGAATCCACCATGGGCACACATCCAATGGCTTCCATTTTTGCACGTTTTGATCGGATGACAGGGAACTTATCCTCTACCTCTGACCAGCTGAATAGACCAGCCTCTCGCTTCCCCCGACCCACTCTTCCTCTCCTCTCCACCATTTCGTGAGATTCAACTTCCGTTGGATCTGTCTCTCGCCGTCGGTTCGAATGAGCCCTAGCTCAGTCACTCTCTTGGACCATAGATGAAATGTCCATTTCGGGCTTTCTCCTCATCTTCACTGAGGAGTTACTGAGAGAGAGTTGGAGAACTCCTCTCTCCTATATAAGGCTAGAAACAGAACCCTCAACCATCATACTATCGTCCTCCCCTTCCAATTGGTTATGTGCTTCCCCACAACACCCTAGCCTGCTCACTTTCCTTCTCTAGTGATGACGGCTGAGAACTCTCATCTCTGATTTCCCCACTTCAATTCTTGCCTTGGTGAGTATCCTCGACACCCCTCCTTCCCTTTCCCTTCCTTGTTTGGCCCTGGTGTGCCTCAGATCTCCAAATCGTACAACAACGCCGCCATGCCTTGCCAACGCCTAGCGTTTCTCCACCTTGGTACTTCTCTGACAGCAGAAAGACACGCCTTCGAATCGCCCTGACTCCCTGATAGCATTCCCGACATTGGCTCCTTCTGCCATCGCATTTTCGTCGCTTTCTTCCCCAAAACTTCCTCCTTTGTTCTTCATGTTTCTCCACTGGTTCGGGTGGCTTCAACATCGATCTTCTCCTCATTTTTTCTCCTTCGCCTTTGCCGAAGATCAGTGAAGGTGTTTGTGTCATTTCCGGGAGCCGATCACCCCAAGAGATGGGGTTTTGGTTCCTGCCTTTGGCCCCTGTGCTGCCCCCTCGCCATTGCTACGAGTGGAAGAAGCTGGGTCAGGATATGACCAGGGAAACCTTGCCCCTGTGATTGGTCAAATGATTTTTCATGGGTAGTATCGGAAGTTTTCCCTTTTGTTTGTTTTCTTGCCGCAAATCGTTCTATGTTCATGAATGAGCTTAGAGTCCTTGCTACTTTAATTAATTTGATTTACCAAGCAAGGTTATTTTAGTAATATGCCCCTCCGATCACTCACCTTTGATCGAAGCCATGTGAGTGCAGAATTTTGACGCAGCCACATGCCATTGGCCCAAGTCATGTGGGCCCAGTCGCGTGGCCCCTCTCTCGCTAACAAATTTGCCTATGTGGCATTTTCTTGAATTCTAATTGGTCAGTTTTGTTTAATTCATATTAAATCAATCCTTGATCAGAGAATTCGAATAAATAGTCGATGGAAAGGATTTTTGATGTAGATTTTGAATTTGGGTTTTTGAATACTAATTCTAAATCCTTTATCGAAGTTTGCTTTGGATGCCGTCTTATTCATATTAAATGTTCTAAAATATGTAATTAATCCATCTTAACTCCAAATTGATAGATAAGACATGTTTTCTTAATTAGTGAAACTTAACTGATCTTTTGGGTTAGGTTTTGAGTCCTCAATCGATGGTTTTCTAAAATGGTCTAAAATGGGTATATTTTCTTATACTTTATACTTTATACATGCTAATACATGTGATATGTTTATAACTAGGGAAAATGGAATTGGCTACAATCAATTGGTGAATGTGATGGTAATGAATCAAAATAAGGTATGCGACCCCTATGTATGTGACACCTATTTATGTAAATGGATCCTATTTATGTGAAATCTATAAATGTGCAAATGTACCCCATTCCTTCAGTTGTGATTTTTATCAAACCCTAAATTCCTAATGAGGCATTTGCGGGCCTTGGAATTCTTCTATTGCCTTTATTTGGCTCTTTTATTTGATTTGAATCTCTATTGCCTTTGTTGGCTCATTTATGTGATTATTTCTTGGGTTATGGAACCCCATTTTCTATGATGCAATGTTGTTTATATTTTCACTCTGCCAAATGAATTATTTAGCATGATGATGAAAATGACTAATTAACTAATATAGTGTACATCTGTGCAGCTACCCATAGAGGGCATGTGTAATTTTGTCCTAGGGGAACATGATAATTCTCCCCAGGGGAATGTGGCAATTCTTCCCACTTTCTAAATATTTTTGGGTGCTTGGGAATGTGTAAATTCTCCCTCACCTAGAGGTTGAGGTTAGGTAGGTGCCTTAGCCCTATATTAGTTTAATATAGTCACATTTAATCATGCATGCAACGTATTACTATTTAACTTGGCAGAAATTCTTTATTGTGTTACTTACCTAATACTTTTGGCCCTCATAGTATAAGTGAATCTTTTTTATGCAATGTTTTAGCTTATAAATGTCCTTTACTCCATTGAAACATACTTTCTATATCCTTTTGTTGGGTGATCCCAACCACCCAGATGTAGGACCAAAGTGCATAGTTGAAGCTTGGTGAACCAGCCTAAGGCTAGGGATGTGGAGTTCAACCAACTAGCTTGGACTTAGCTACATATGTTAAGTTGTTTTATTTGGAGACAATGTTAATTTGGTTTAGTCTTACTCTACCTAGATCCTCATTTTGTATAAAGTTGTACCCCTTTTGGGAAATTTGTTATGTACCTCTTTATACCTTTTGAATATAGTCAAAGTTAACTTCCACTGCTACACAATTGGTGTTTTTGTTTACCATATTTTTAGTAGAGAGTTGGGGTGATTCCAACTCTTTACAACATGGTATCAGAGCATCAAGGTAGTCGGATTCTTAACTATTTCAATTTGTCTCCTAGATAGAAACCCTTACCTTATAAAGTCTCCATTTAGTAAGTCTTTCACCTTAGAGTTGACCAATGTTGAAAGATTGATTTACGATCATAATAATTTCATATTAGAAATAAAAATTTGTCAACTTTTTGGTGATTGGTCTATTAGGTTGCTACTAGGGCATAAGTTGAAAGCAAAGGTGTCTAGAAAGGGTCAGGGTCTGGGGGCTGGCAATATTTTCCTCCATGCCACTAGCTTGGCTTACGAGGACTCTCGGATCCATATGACACCAACCTGGCCTGAGCTGATACTGACTGTCCAAAATAGCATACCTCTAGGAAAATTATCTTATTGTTGAGTAACCTTAAGAACCTAAGTAGTATGCTTTGGTTACCCAAGTAGAATCACCTTAAGTTCTATGAGTTCCATATAGGAGCCTTAGAATTTCATGTTTTGGGATATCCTACCCTATGTTAGTCTTTGAAGTTGATAATAGTGTTAGTAAAACAACTAAGTGTTGGATCTCATACATGGTTTACCTCAACCCATTTTAAAAGTGTACCTTAGTCATAGTGGTGGTAATACCTTAATAGGTTTTGGAGTTGCAGATTTTGAGGATGAAATCCTCCTTAAGGGGGTGGAGTCCTTCAGTGCATTGAGATCTAGCCATTTTGAAATTTGGAAACCCTAACTCCATAGATAGCAGATTAGTGAGCTTATATGGTTAGTGTTGGACAAAAAAATATATTTATAATTCATCTTGTTTGTACACAAATGAATATATGTAATAAGTCACCTAAGTGATAGTTCATATGCTTGAACCTTAATATATTCTTGATGCACATAATAATGAGTTACTCATCACTAATTGTGAATATACACATCTAGTTGACTATGTCACCCTAATGATAAGATAAAGGCAAAACATGTAATGGTCATGTTGACCTAAACCCTAATGTGAAATTATATAGCGTTAACAATGTATACATACATATCTTTTATGCTTTCATGATACATTAGTTACATTAGGTGTCATCATCATAATATATCTTGATACATATAAAAGGATTATAAAGAACCTAATCATAATTGTAATCATGTTATTAATATATGTAAGGCATATCACTTTGTTCACTAATGTACATCTCATTAATCACCTTATCATAATTTGGTATATGAATCAATTCACTAATGATTATGTGTTCCATCTTATTCAATAGAATGCATATAATGACTCGAATATGATAATGAGTAATTAGATTCACATAATTATGCATAATGCTTAATTTGACGTTAAATATGTATAATTTATGATATGAGGTGTAATAGAAGAGAAAATGGTCAATGATGTCATTAACATGAGTACGTATTGTAGGTTGGCAATGTGTAATGGATATAAGAAATTAATGTGGCATTATTTGGCATTATTGTAGGATTAATAACTTGTTCTTTTCCCTAAAAAATAATCTGTGATAATTATGCATGATAGTTTTATGGGGATAATGGAGAATACATTCAACTTAATTAGGTTTGTGACCTAATACATTAATAAATGTTGAGATTACTTAGTAAACCATAATTGTGCTTAAAACCCTTATATGTGAAATACATATGTTGGGATATAATTCTTGGGACAACAATGTGAGTAAAATGTGGCTCAAGTAATAGAATAATAATGATGATGCGAATTCATTATGGAGTTTATGCTAGAAGCCAAAATGTTAATTATGTTATGTTTAATAAAAGGTTATAGTTTTGGTGGACACCTTAGTAAGACTTATCTTATGTGTAGAGATTGTAAAGTACCTACCTAGTTACCTAATGTTGGGATGTTACACACTCACCCTCTCTTCCCTCTTATTGTGATTTCGGGGATGAAATCCTCTTTAAAGGGTGGAGTGCTATAACAGACTGATCTTTCCTGCAATTTACCCACTTTTGATCTTTTCTTTTCCTTCTAGTCCTTTAGGACATTTTGCATAAATTTTCCATCCTTTTGGATCTTCTATGGCCTCTATATCGAATTTGAGCAATTCTTGGTGGTGTAATTAATATTTTTACCCACATTTATGTTAATTTGCACAAATAACCCACTTAATGTGATAATTGGGGACTTAATATGCAAATTGGCCATTAATGAGTGACAACTAGTGGATAATGTTAATTTGGAGTCTTTATATCTTTTTGGGCTAAGAAATGAGTTATAATGTTGAATTTGGCTATTTAATGAGAGAATCTCCCTCTTAGCTTTCTCTCTCCTCCAAAGTGAAAATAAATGTATGAAATTTTATTTTTATGGTAATACTTTCTCTTATTGCTCTTAATACTGATATGTATCTAATATCTTGAATTTAAATCACTTGTTGCATTAAAAGAGTCATTTCATATTAACTCACTCATTTTAATGTATTAATATACACATTAATAACCAAATGGTAATTAAGGGACAAATTATGTATAAAACGAGAATCTAATTGAATAGAACTGTTATATACATTAAGGTGAACCCATGGTTCAAATTTGGTGTCTTTTGGAGTTGATTTGACCCCTCAAATGAATTTTATACGCTTTTAATATAATGTAACTTTAGTATTGAATTGATTTCATTTATATCGATTTGTAACACCAAAGTCAGTTATTTACCCCTGTCACGCGGACCGAATCCACCATGGGCACACATCCAATGGCTTCCATTTTTGCATGTTTTGATTGGATGACAGGGAACTTATCCCCTACCTCTGACCAGTTGAAAAGACCAGCCTCTCGCTTCCCCCGACCCACACTTCCTCTCCTCTCCACCATTTCGCGAGATTCAACTTCCGTTGGATCTGTCTCTCTCCATCGGTTCAAATGAGCCCTAGCTCAACCACTCTCTTGGACCATAGACAAAATGCCCATTTCAGGATTTCTCCTCATATTCACTGAGGAGTTACTGAGAGAGAGATAGAGAACTCCTCTCGCCTATATAAGGCTAACAACAGAACCCTCAACACTTGTACTATCTTCATCCCCTTCCAATTGTATCTGTGCTACCCCGGAACACCCCGACCTACTCACTTTCCTTCTCCGGTGACGATGGCTAAGAACTCTCATCTTCGATCACCCCGCTTCAATTCCGGCCTCGATGAGTATCCTCAACACCCCTCCTTCCCTTTCCTTCCTTGTTTGGCCCTGGTGTGCCTCAGGTCTCCGAACCCTGCAACCGTGCTGCCATGCCTCACTGGCACCTGGTGTTTCTCCACCTTGGTGCTTATCTGACCATAGAAAGATGCGCCTTCGAATAACCCCGACTCTGTGATAGCATTCCCGACATTGGCTCCTTCTGCCATCGCGTTTTTGTTGCTTTCTTCCCTAAAACTTCCTCCTCTGTTCTTCAGGTTTCTCCACTGGTTTGGGTGGCTTCTACATCGATCTTCTCCTCGTTTTATCTCCTTCTCCTTCACTGAAGATCAGTGAAGGTGTTTGTGTCATTTTCGGGAGCCAATCACCCCAAGAGCTCGGGTTTTGGTTCCTGCCTTTGGCCCCTGTGTTGCCCCTTCACCATTGCTGCGAGTGGAAGAAGTTGGGTCAGGATATGACTAGTGCACCCTTGCCCCTATGATTGGTCAATTGATTTTGCATGGGCGGTATCAAAAGTTTTCCCTTTTGTTTGTTTTCTTTCCGTGAATCGTTCTATGTTCATGAATGAGCTTAGATTCCTTCCTACTTGAATTAATTTGATTTACCAAACAAGGGTATTTTAGTGATTTGCCCCTCCAATCACTTGCCTTTGACCGAAGCCATGCAAGTGCGGACCGCTGACACAACCACACGCCATTGGCCCAAGTCATGTGGGCCCAACCGCGTGGCCCACTCTCTCGCTAACAAATTTGCCTATGTGGCATTTTCTCGAATTTTAATTGGTCAGTTTTGTTAAATTCATATTAAATCAATCCTTGATCGGAAAAATTCATATAAATAGTCGATGGAAAGGATTTTTAATGTAGATTTCGAATTTGTGGTTTTTGAATACAAATTCTAATTCCTTTATCGAAGTTTTCTTTGGATGCCACCTTATTAATATTAAGTGTTCTAAAATATGTAATTAATCCATCTTAACTCCAAATTGATAGATAAGACATGTTTTCTTAATCAGTGAAACTTAACTGAACTTTTGGGCTAGGTTTTGAGTCCTCAATCGAGGGTTTTCTAAAAAGGTCTAAAATGGGTATATTTTCTTATACTTTATACTTTATACATGCTAATACATGTGATATGTTTATAACTAGGTAAAATGGAATTGGATACAATCAATTAGTGAACATGATGGTAATGAATCAAAATAAGGTATGTGACTCGTATGTATGTTACACCTCTTTATGTATGTGGATCCTATTTATGTGAAATCTATAAATGTGCAAATGTACCCCATTCCTTCAGTTGGGATTTTTATCAAACCCTAAATTCCTAATGAGGCATTTGCTAGCCTTGGAATTCTTCTATTGCCTTTATTTGGCTCTTTTATTTGATTTGAATCTCTATTGTCTTTGTTGGCTCATTTATGTGATAATTTCTTGGGTTATGGAACCCCA
The DNA here is from genome assembly GCA_963693085.1 of Alisma plantago-aquatica. Lineage (NCBI taxonomy): Eukaryota > Viridiplantae > Streptophyta > Magnoliopsida > Alismatales > Alismataceae > Alisma > Alisma plantago-aquatica. The sequence continues at coordinate 1,928,438,044 of OY856409.1, read as the reverse complement.
TTTGCTATGATGCAATATTGTTTATATTTTAACTCTGCCAAATGAATTATTTAGTATGATGATGAAAATGACTAATTAACTAATATAGTGTATATTTGTACAACCACCCATAGAGGGCATGTGTAATTTTGCCCTAGGGAAATGTGATAATTCTCTCCAGTGGAATGTAGCAATTCTCCCCTAATTTATAAATATTTTCCGGAGCTTGGGAATGTATAAATTCTCCCTCACCTATAGGTTGAGGTTAGGTAGGTGCCTCAACCCTATATTAGTTTAATATAGTCATATTTAATCATGCATGCAACTTATTAATGTTTAACTTTGCATAAATTCTTTATTGTGTTACTTACCTCATACTTTTGACCCTCATAGTATAAGTGAATCTTTTATTATGCAATGGTTTTGCTTACAAATGTCCTTTACTCCTATTGACACACACTTTCTTTATCCTTTTTATGGATGATCCCAACCACCCAGATGTAAGATCAGAGTGCACAGTTGAAGCTTGGTGAACTAGCCTAAGGCTAGGGAAGTGGAGTTCAACCAACTAGCTTGGACTTAGGTACATATGTTAAGTTGTTTTATTTGGAGACAATGTTGATTTGGTTTAGTCTTCCTCTACCTAGATCCTCATTTTGTATAAAGTTGTACCCCTTTTGGGAAATTTGTTATATACCTCTTTATACCTTTTGAATATAGTCAAAGTTAACTTCCACTGCTACACAATTGGTGTTTTTATTTACCATATTTTTAGTAGAGAGTTGGGGTTATTCCCACTCTTTATAGCAACCCCAAATCTTCATAAAAGACACGTTGGGACGCTTCCCATACCATATCTCACATGGTGTCTTTTGAACCAATTTATATGGTACTCGATTTAGTGTATACACGAAAGTTTCTAGAGCATATCCCTAGAAGATAGTTGGAAGCTTAGCTAAAATCATCATAGACCGCACCATATCCAATAATGTGTGATTCCTTCTTTCTGATACACCATTATGCTGAGATGTGCTAGGCAGAGTCCACTGGGATACAATCTCATGGGCTCTAAGAAGGTCCTCAAACTCTTAGTTCAAGTATTCTCCACCTCGATCAAAACAAAGTGTCTTAATACTTTTACCAAGTTGGTTGTGTACTTCATTCATAAACTCCTTAAACTTTTCACGAGCTTCTGACTTATGTTTCATTAAATAAATATAGTCATACCTACTGATGTCATCAGTGAAGGTAATGAAGTACTTGAACCCACCTCTAGCATCTGTTCTATACGGTCCACATACATCAGTATGCATGAGACCTAATAGATCACTAGCCCTCTCATTGTTACCAGTCAAAGGGGTCTTAGACATCTTACCCGACAAACAAGATTCACATGTCTCTAATGATTTGAAATCAAAAGAGTCCAGATAACCATCTTTATGGAGTCAAGATATGCGACTCTCATTTATGTGCCCTAGACGACAATGCCAAAGGTATGCTTTATTTGAGTCATTGAGTTTTTTACTTTTGGTATTCACGTTATATACACCTTTCTCTAGATCTATCAAGTATAGACAATAAGACATTGGGGCACTGTCATAAAAGATCCCATCTTTACTAATAGAACATCTTCCATTCTTTATAAGAAATTCAAATCATTTCTTGTCCAGACGAGATACATATATGATGTTCCTATTAATGGCAGGTACATAATAGAAGTTCTCTAACTCTATTACAAGCCCACTTCGTAGAGTTAGCTCATAGGTTCCAACTACGCTGGCCACAACTCTTGCGCCATTACCAACACACAATTCAACCTCACCTTTCTCTAAAGGTCTACTTCTTTTTAGATCCTTTACATTTGAACAAATGTGTGATCCACATCCAGTATCAAGTACCCATAATGAAGAAGTATTGAAGTTAATCTCTATAATGTATACTCCAGAAGTAGATCTCTCTATCCCTTGATTCATCTTCTTGGGTTCAATTATCCTTCTCCTTACTTTGAGTGCAGATGATTTGGACTTTATCTTAGCCACAAAATGCTTTTTGGCTTTGCCTATGTCCTTGGACTCAATTCTGCTGATCACCATCACGAATTTGTGCATCTTCATTTGTGATTCAACATTTATCAAGATGTCAAGCAACTCTAATAGCGGTCCAACCATGTTACATAAGTGATAACACTCAATGAGCCGACTATATGATTTAGGCAATGATTGCAAAATCATATTTGTGGACAACTCTTCACCCAAAGGAAATCCTAGTTTCTCAAGATGCTCCATATGCCTAATCATATTAAGCACATGTGGCTCTACTGGATCTCCCACTACCAGTTAGCACTCAAATGGTGCCTTAGAGACATGATACCTTTCATGCTTTTGATGTTGTGTATGCAACTCATAGTTCATACAACCTAGAATAAGGCACTTGATGTTCACAAAATCATTGATATGCTTCAAATAAGCATCCATGTCTGTCTTAGGCAAATTTGGAGTGGATACTGGCTCTAGTATTTTAGGATCATGCAGAACACTTCTCAAGGTCCTGAACCAGTTATGGAAATAAATCTCATTTAGTTTTTTGAACGTGATGATATGTTTTCCATTTGATTCTATAAGAGATAAAATTTACATTTGTCAAAACCCTTTTGATTTTATTTGATTTGAAATTTTTTGATGATATAATTAGGTCTTTAATTATTATCGCTCCCACTATTTTATTCAAATTGATAGCCCTAAATATCAATTTGAAATATTGTAGTGTACAATATTCTAGTAGGCTAAGATCCAAAACAATTCAGTCAATACCCAGCCAACGCTTGCGCTCATGACTAGTTCTTAAGGTAGGCTTACAATTGACAATGACATCATATGCAATTCTTGGTTAGATTATATGCACAACTCCTTGCCATAATCATTTGCATGCTTCTGGGCTTGGACTCTCTAAGAATCACAAGTTAAGTCTGACCCAATAGCCAACACAATAATAATGCACCCCGCTTGGTGGGCTCATATTATTACCATCACACTTCCACGAGATAAACGTCGTACAACCCTTGGGGTGCCCATGCTTAGTCGATCAAGCTTTTCATGTGTGTTGCTAATGGAAAGCATCTTAGACTTAATATTTTATTCAAGGGAGTTTGTATTTATAAGTATATACATATACTTTATCTAATCACTACATATATAATATGTATCATATACACGTTATATCCCACAATGAAAACATGCAATAAACAAAAGCGATGGTTATGGCTAGTCCTAATGTAATCCCTTGGATCCACAAGGAATTACGTTCATCTAGGTATACATCACATGCAGAAACCTGTTGTTGATGACGATTTGTGCTTGCCAATCTAGGTTGATCAGTTTAACCCTTGAACCGATCGACTCGTCTCTTGGATGGTTGTTAGGTCGACTCACCGGTTGTATGGTCCTTCTGTCCACCATCAGATGGTACTTCCAACTAATTGGTCAGGCCCACCAAGTAATCAATCTAGCTTGTCCACCATGTCCTCCAAGGTCCTTCATCTTCGTCATAATAGGAAAGTAAACTATCCAACTTTTACATGATTATAGGGAAACCTCAATTTACATTCAAGGGGAATAAAGGAATAAGAGAATTAACTTCACATTGGGAAGATGAGATGGAGACTCGATATGCAGAATAATAAAAAAGGATAAACCAACCATGCACAAATAGGGGTTATTGGCCACAACCATTCTACACATCCACCATGAAAATCATTTTAGTGCGACGCATGTAAATTGCATATATATATCATATATTTATTAGTTTGGGATTAGGGTGGTGTTTGGATTTAATAAGATATTGTTTTAATCGCATTCAATAATAGAATGATAAAACTAAAATCTGATCATATCGATTATCCCGTAATATAGTAAATTGATGTTGGCTCTGATACCACTGTTGGGAAATATGGTATAGAGTAGGAAGTGGAACTTAAAATTTTATCACCATATTCCCCATAAATAATAGATGTGACAATAGCTAAAATGCAGGAAGGATGGTTTATAGGATATACATGGTCCTGGAGCAAGTCCAACAACAATCCTCATCGTTGTAGATGCACAAATCTAAATCGTAGTTGCATTAGGACTTGTCTGACTGCTGCACCTCCTGGACTCCACCATGGACTGCAACTATGAATGTTGTCTTCTTTAGCTACTCCTCTTGTCATAGACTGCTAGTTGACATTGTCCTCAAGCAGCAAACAATGGCTTCCCGCCTCTATGGTAGTCCACTCTGACCTCCTAGAACTCCTGTTGTCCTGCTGGACTAGACAGGAAGGAGTTGTCCCTCTCTATTAGTGTACTAGTCACTAAATTTCTCTCCCACAATGACAACTCTCAGTTGTTCTCTCCTGTGGCTATCCCTACCTAGTCGGGTAAGACTTGTCTGGGCTCTCGTGGTTACCACAACCAGAGAGAACAACAATTGTCAGAGGAACTGATTCTCAGTTGTCTGTGTTGTGTTTAGGGAAGCCCCCCATACCCCTCTATATATAGTAGAGGCCAGGGTCAAGGTTCCCAGTTGCTATCCAATATAGGATTAATGTGCGGGATTGGAAAGGACCCGAAGAACTCAAAATTTTGCAACAATTATGGAAATTACACAACTTGCGATAGCCGAAATGGATGTTTGGCTAAGGCAGACGTCTATCTCGCATGCGAGATGGTTGTCTTGCACTGCGAGATGACCGTTTCACAGTAGCCAGTTGTGTACAAATTTGGCAAATAAATTCCTATCAATGTTAGAAATTGATTTCCTTGTGCAACGAGTATTTCTCAAGTGAAATGGATTGGGAAACAACTAGAACCTTACCCAACTGAGATGGACCATCTCACCCATGTGAGATGGTCATCTAGTTACCCGAGTTGAGCCTTCTTGGCTGGGTCAGTTCGTTTGATTGTCAATTTCAATTCACAATCAACCCTGACACCCAGACACCCGTCTCAACTCTTGAGATGACTGTTTGGCACTTCCAGACAACCGTCTCAACACTTGAGATGGGCGTTTGGTAGTGTTGTTAGCATGTTTGTTGCTTGAATCAAATGCCTAAACACTTTAGCACTTAATTCAACTGTCATTCGAGATCTGAACTCCTCTTCTAGGTCAATGCATATGTGAGTAACCCTACATGTCCCATATTACATTGGCAGTGAATGTCCATAACAACTTATGACATCACAAGAAAAGAGTGGTGCCTAGTCGCACATCATTTCTACCCAAGTAAATAGAAAAGTTAGAGAACAACTTCAACCTACAATTTGTGTATGGTGTTACAATGTTTGTATAGTTCCTTTATCACTGATGTCTAGATTGAACTAGAGGTGTCGAGCTGTCACCCTCATTATTACTCAATCTTGTTTCTTGAACCAAGAGTAGTCTGTGTGAGATATATGTGAGTTCAATATCACATATTGACTCACATGCGCATGGTCATGATTTTCTCATTCTCACTTAACAAGATGCCTAGGACATCACACTCTAGTAGGAGGGACAAATCCCATGTCTATCACTCATAGTCAATCCCCATGTGTCAAAGCCACCCAATCATCACTATTATAACAACCCATGTTTCAAGACTATGTTTGATGATGTTAAAGTGTACCCAACGACATGTGTTGAGTGTAATGATTTCATGTCTAAGAACCACAACCATCACCATCACTATGAGAGATGACTATGAATTTCATGTGTCAGTCTCACTGTGGGTCTATCTGATACACTGTTCTCTAACATGTATCCATGTGATTGGTTTGATATCACCATATCATGACCAATGAGACTCAGTCATCAACCAACTCATAGTCTGATCCTATGTGTTATTGTTGTCTATCAACCTTTCACAATAACAACCGATCAGGGACATAATGAGAATGTAAATATGTACTCTTAACATTCATATGATCTCATTTCTTCCAAGTCATTTACTTGAAGACATACGTCATTGAGTAATATTATTCTCAAGACATTTATAATATTAAATAATTATCTCATAACTAAATTAAATAAAATGAATTGTAAGCTTGACTTTTATTAATAATCAAATCCTTTTTACATGATATGCCATTACAATCATTACATGATTGGCTCTCTGGGAATACATAACCAACACTATCCATATCTAATGACCCTCAAACCCACCCTTTGTTGGCCGGTAACAGTGACCATACAAACTCCAAATGCCAAAAACCTATCAGAGAATTTCTCATTTGTTGTTTCTGGGTTGATTCAGGGAGTCTGATGGAACACCTAACAGCATGCAACCAATCTATAGAAGCCACAACTATGAGTTGACCCAAGGAAGATGGTGAGATTTTAGGATAAACTCCAAGCCCCAAGGTTATGGCTAGAGAATTTGATCAAACCAATCACTTTCAGATATAGAAATATGTAAGTTATCAATTCATGTTACATATAAAATCAGATTCAAGTAAAAAGATTCATTAAATACTAAACCATGATTTAAAGGGTAAACTAAATGCTTAATCCCTAGTTGTGATGATGATTCAATGACATTCCTAAAACCATCTATTTACATGAGTTATATTAATCAATCCTACTACATATATTCTTGACGATTTATACACCTATGATCATATGAACCAGACATGTTAGTGAATAACATCCTACATAATGTCCCTAATGGACTATAGTTGGTCAAATATTATGCAAGGATAGAGATATCATGTATGGACCCAAATGGAAAGTCATACTCTCAACCATATATATATATGTATGTATATCTGTGTATATATATATATATATATATATATATATATATATATATATATATATATATATATATATATATATATATATATAGAGAGAGAGAGAGAGAGAGAGAGAGAGAGAGAGAGAGAATCAGGCTAGAATACACTCGAGTGTACAAATTGCACAAATACACTCAAGTGTGTTTTCATATAAAGACTATTTTTTGCAAAATGTAATCCATTGATCTTCACCATAATAATATAACTAGGCTACATAAAAATTTTGATCCCATTTGGATGAGTGTAAGTCACTCATCCAAGGGCATCAAAATTGATGTGTGAAACTAATTTAAAATGCATAATTTGTGCAGTCATTATAACATGACCTATAAATGTCCAAATGTGCTCAAATTTTGCGTATGAGCTATTCACAAGATGTTTAAGAAGATCAAAAAATTGGATTTTTGAAAAAAACATTGCATCATGTAAAACTACTTGAGTGTATTCTGCTCTGAATACACTCGAGTGTATTCTGGCCTGACTCTCTCTCTCTCTCTCTGTATATATATATATATATATATATATATATATATATATATATATATATATATATATATATTGGTAAACTTAACATGTTTATACATATATGGAGTTAGGAAAGAAAGTATATTCCAAATACCTATTTCTTCTAATCGTGACTATGAATAAATTGTGAGGATATCATTGATCTAACTATCACAATGTATTTTTATGGGGTATTAAATATTATTTTACCCATATATACAATAATTGGTATTTATGTATTCACATATAAGTGTATATAAGACATAAACCCCAAATCCTCATAATAATAAAATTTCAGTAAATATACCTAATGTGGAGTATAAACTTGACTCTAGTTGGCTAATAATTATCTATATGTTATATCGACAAAGAAGAAATTTACAATACCTAACTTTGAAAAATGCACATCTACACATATATGTAACCTTAGACCCATGTGACTAAATATATATATTCAAACTAAGATAGATATTTTATGGATCATGTATTCTCTTAATATTATTAAAAACTTTAATGTGTCATAACGTGATTGTGACCAGGCTAAGAAAAATATGTAAATATAGAATATAATTGTATACATGTTTGCTTTGATTTCACTAACAGTAGTATCCTTAATTTTAGTGAAATTGAAGACATGAATTGATGGGCAATTGTCCCATATGGTATTATTCATGGAATAATAATGCTATTCACTTTGTGGCATGCGTGCATCATTACCCAAGTGAATCTAATAAGACTATTTTCTTAGCAGATAGGTCCTTGGGGAACAAGACAAAGAAATAACAAATTTTTAGCATAAATAAATAGCAATGGATTTAGGAATTGCTGAATAATGTAGATATGAAACAATAAGAAAGTTTCCAATAGAAAATAAGATTTATTCTATGGAGTAATTATTTAATATAATTTGGAAACAAGAGGCATCCAATGCTATTATTTCAAGATGACTTTTTGTATACTTGAAAATAATAGCAAGAAGAATAGGATTCTAGAAATTGGTAGTAAAAGGATGTTTCAAGAAAAAAATGGTAATTGTTTCAATGAAACGTTTAAAATATGGAAGGCATCTGAATAAATGCCAACTTATAAGAAATATATTGAAAAAGACATTAGTAAGTTTCCACAAAATAGAAATAATTGATTTAAGGAATATATCAAAGAGGGGACAAAGAATGATCTAAATCCCAAGTCATAAAGAGTTTCCAATAATTTAAGGATCAAGTTATCCAATGTGCACCATATAGTTATGAATATTCCTTAATGGATTTTAGTTGCCAAATCAAGTCTTAGTAAGAATATTGTACTACCTTCTCGTGACCCTTAGATTTGTAGGAATAAAATTCAAGAGTTTTATGTGAAGGAGTGTAGGAGGAATAAAACATTTCCTAGCATCACGCTTCGCTTTCTCATAATATTATTTGGTGTAAATTTTGGAATATAAGAGATATGTAACGACCCCCACCCCTATTATCCCCAATTAAGGTGGACTGAGGGCAAGAACCATTATCATATTTATAGGATCGAGGTTTATCAAGTAACTAAAATAATTATAAATTTCATTGAATGGAATAGAGTTTGATACAATATGAATGATAAACTCTGCACTAAGGAGTTACATACAATGGAAATATATTGTTTGCAACTTGAGATCAAAACTGTTACAACCCCAATTTTTGGGTTCATTTGGTGAGAAATGTAATTTCTCATAATAAATATAAATGAACAAATAATGATGTATTTTGATTGAATGCATGAATTTCATTTAAAATAGCCTTGTTGATTTACTTGTGGGCTTTATTGGCTATTGGGCCCAATAATAAGGAAAAGACAAAAGAAACTCCATTATTAATAAGAAATGGAGAAAAGAACAATGTAGAAACCTCTAGAAGGAAAAAGAGTGTAATACAAAGGTGGATTTTGTGCCTCTTGGGTTCCAAGGAGTCCAAAGTTGCAAAAAGAAAGCAGTAAGAAAAGAAAAGATCAATTAAATACTTCTTTATTAAGAAAGATATTGAAAATAATGATAAAATGTGGAAAATAAGAGAGAAGAGGTATAATTGAATTATCCTTGGTGGATTTTCGTATCCAAAGGATTCCTAATGTTAAATGGAATGCCAATGAGGAAAATAAAAATGAAAGGTAAAGAGAAATCCTTAAAAAGAATAAGGAAATAAGTAAGATAATAAGAAAATGGATAAAAGATAAGTAAAAGGCTTAATAATATTTCCAAGATGGGATTTCGAATCATTAAGGTTCCTTGAGGTTCAAGGAACTCAAAATAATAATTTAATGGCAAGGGAAAGAGAAAATATGTGAGAAATATATATATTTTAGTGATAAATTGCATATAAAGAAAAACATCTCATACTTTCGGGTTTGAGTCTCAAATTTGGTACATACGTGCATTAAGTCGTCGTAGACTTTCCTATAAAATTTGGGGTTAATTGGATGAGTGGTGTGGGGGATATGGATTTTACAAGAATCCATAAAGTATGGACCATACAAGAGGAAAGTATTAAATGTCACAATGAAATTGGGATTATTTGGATTTTCGGATTAAACAAGGACCATAGATCTAAAATCCAATGGCCCAGACCACATCCCAATTTGGCAAGGAGACTGGAATGCAGTGTCCAGTGGGTACAATCTTCTTTTTGGATTTGCTCAAAGTATAGGCAATGTGCAACGGAGGAAACGATTCCATTGGCTTCGGGAGCGATTTTCACATCAAACCAACCTAAGTTTACAGACCTTTCCTGAACTGGGCAGATTTCCCCTAATTGTGGGAAAGCACAGGGGGCTAACCCCTATATAAGGAGGGGAGGGGAGGCACGAGCTGCATTCAATATCTCTATGTCGTGATGTTCGCGAGGAGGAACCGAGATGATCCGTGCATCCAATTGAGAGGAAGGCCTCCGACTGGTAGCCTGACCAGGCCGCACACCTCGCCAGAAGAAAGCTTCTTCATCCCAATGAATTGGGTGAGTAGCAAGACAACTGAGGCAAGGGTTGAGTACGAAAGGGCACGACGGAGGTGCTGCATCCATCACCGACGGAACGGAGGTTGAAGATGGAGTGGCGAATGACTAATATGCCCCTCCATGGATGTGTCACACCCGAGGGCGCAAAAGACTTATCCAACAAGTTAAAGGTGCCCAGGTTGTTACATAACCGCTGACGTGTCGAACCCTTATTGGCCAAGGTAATTTATCTTGTGAAATTAGTAATTAATTATTGGTAGCTCAGATTGAAGAGTATAAAATATGAAAATTGCACAGAAAAACGAGAGAAATCCAATTAAAATGCATATAGAAGCTAATTCCTCTTGTAATTCGAAAAGTAGTGCAAATGATCAACTTTGATGAATTAAAGATTAAGAAACCCTATTTAGAGATGATTAATATATTTAGTAGGGTTTAATGGATGATTAAAGTTGGTATTAACCTATTAATGATAAAAAGGAACATTAGGAACAAAAAGGATGAACTTTGCACATAATTGGTTTAATTTATAATTTCATGTGCATGAATATACTTTTTTTTTGAAACTCCAAGCCAAGGTAAAAGAGTGTAATACAAAGGTGTATTTTGTGCCTCTTGGGTACCTTGGGTTCCAAGGAGTCCAAAGTTGCAAAAAGAAAGCAGTAAGAAAAGAAAAGATCAATTAAATACTTCTTTATTAAGAAAAATATTGAAAATAATGATAAAATGTGGAAAATAAGAGAAAAAAGGTATAATTGAATTATCCTTGGTGGATTTTTGTATCCAAAGGATTCCTAATGTTAAATGGAATGCCAATGAGGAAAATAAAAATGGAAGGTAACGAGAAATACTTAAAAAGAATAAGGAAATAAGTAAGATAATAAGAAAATGGATAAAAGATAAGTAAAAGGCTAAGGAATATTTCCAAGATGGGATTTCGAACCATTAAGGTCCCTTGAGGTTCAAGGAACTCAAAACAATAATTTAATGGCAAGGGAAAGAGATAATATGTGAGAAATATATATATTTAAGTGATAAATTGCATATAAAGAAAAACATCTCATACTTTTGATTTTGAGTCTCAAATTTGGTACATATGTGCATTAAGTCGTCATAGAATTTCCTCTAAAATTTGGGGTTAATTGGATGAGTGGGGTGGGGGATATGGATTTTACAAGAATCCATAAAGTATGGACCATACAAGAGGAAAGTATTAAATGTCACAATGAAATTGGGATTATTTGGATTTTTGGATTAAACAAGGACCGTAGATCTAAAATCCAATGGCCCGGACCTGATCCCAGTTTGGCAAGGAGACTGGAATGCAGTGTCCAGCGGGTACAATCTTATTTTTGGATTTTCTCGAAGTATAGGCAATGTGCAATGGAGGAAACGATTCCATTAGCTTCGGGAGCGATTTTCACATCAAACCAACCTAAGTTTGCAGACCTTTCCTGAACTGAGCAGATTTCCCCTAATTATGGGAAAGTGCAGGGGGATAACCCTTATATAAGTAGGGGAGGGGAGGCATGAGCTGCATTCAATATCTCTACATCGTGATGTTCACAAGGAGGAACCGAGATGATCTGTGCATCCAATTGAGAGGAAGGCCTCCGACTGGTACCCTGACCAGGACACACACCTCGCTAGAAGAAAGCTTCTTCATCCCAATGAATTGGGTGAGTAGCAAGACAACTGAGGCAAGGGTTGAGTATGGAAGGGCATGGCAGAGGTGTTGCATCCTTCACCGACGGCTGGCACAACAAGAAGGTCAAAGTCAACTCTGGAGTTGACCCGCGCAGGAAGAATGTGTCGCAGACGGGAGCGGGATAGAACGGAGGTTGAAGATGGAGTGGTGAATGACTAAGATGCCCCTCTATGGATGCGTGACACTCGAGGGTGCAAAGGACTTATCCAGCAAGTTAAAGGGCGCCCTGGTTGTTACATAACTGGTGACGTGTCGAGCCCTTATTGGCCAAAGGTAATTTATCTTGTGAAATTAGTAATTAATTATTGGTAGCTCGGATTGAAGAGTATAAAATATGAAAATTCCTTAGAAAAACGAGAGGAATCCAATAAAAATGCATATAGAAGCTAATTCCTCTTGCAATTCGAAAAGTAGTGCAAATTATCAACTTTGATGAATTAAAGATTAAGAAATCCTATTTAGAGATGATTAATATATTTAGTAGGGTTTAATGGATGGTTAAAGTTGGTATTAACCCATTAATGATAAAAAGGAACATTAGGAACAAAAAGGATGAACTTTGTACATAATTGGTTTAATTTAGAATTTCATGTGCACGAATATACTTTAATGGGCCTTAAAACCCTAATATTGGTAAATGCGAATCTTAATGGATTTTATTATTCAAAATCATGAATAAAGTTAAGAGATGATGATTTTAAGCTATTTCGAGTATAGAAGTTCCTAATTGTAGATAAATATTCTTAATATGATAATTAGGGTTCTTCTAATGGATAAAGGTAGAATTAATGATAAATAACGTTCATATGTGAATTAGACCATAATGAACTAGGAATTGATGATAAATGAGCATAATGATCTTGTCACGAAATAAAAGGGATAAAAATGGTAGCTTTAATGTAAAAGAGACTTAATGGACTTATTTGATGATTAATTGTGTTGTTTCTGAAATTTAGGTTATATGTTGTTAAAAGGTAACCTTAATAACTTTCATGAGGGATAGATGAGAAATTAGGGTTTGAAAGAGTAAAATGAAGTAAAAACCCTAATTGCAAAGTAAACCCTAAAATAGGTAGAAATCCTAAAAAGGAATAGAAACCTTAAGTAGAAATATGGTTTGAATAGTTTTTGATAAAAGGAATTGGATGTAATTTCAGGACTCTTGAACTTGCTTGATTGGATATCTTGATTGATTGGACTATTCTATCTCAATTCAGCCTAACAGGTATGTGGTTAATTATGAGTAACCGCCTTAGTTTCCTGAGGATTTTCCAGATGGTTAATCACATTGAATGTAACCTACCTATTTGAATGTTCATACTTGCAAATTATAAAGTCACTATGATTATCACAATTGTAATATAAATGTGTTTTCTTGCACCTGCATGCCACCCTGATGGAAGATGCCATAAAGGTCAGGCCCGAGAGGGTAGACCAATGGGCACCATGAGAGGTGAACCCAGACACCAAGATCAGGAATGAGAAGGTGGTCTATGTTGCATGACTATGGGGCACCATGAGAGGTGACCCCTAGGCACCAAGCTCGAGATTGAGAAGGTGGCCTTAAGTCATTGGCAAAAGAGAAACCCTAGAGGGGTATTCCAGGGTTAGGGAAAAAGCGGTGGAGAATGACACATTGAAAATGTAAATTGGTTTTCTAATTACCCTGATTGTGATAATTAAATTTTTAGCCATATTTGTGAAATTTCGGTTGTCCCCACATACCAACGTATTCCTATATGCTGACCGACATTTTGTTTGTCAGCATTTTAGGTACAACAATTGAAAGAACAAACAATAAAGTGACACATTGTGGAAATAAGAAATAAAGTACAAGGAGGATTAGATAGAATGTATCCAGGCTGTGGATAGAGTGGCTTACCAAAGTTTTAAAAAGGTATGCAAGGTTTTATTTTATACCAGTTTTCAGTTTAGTTGGTAAAATTTGATAATTGTTATAGATTATTTGTCGAACCTTTGATCCTGTTAATGGGGATAATGGCTCTAATCTCTTGGTCTCCCTTAATTGGGGGTTACCAGGAGGCGGGGTCATTACAAAAACTATCTAATTAAATCCTCTGTGGTAACGTCAAGAATCTTTTCTTTTAGTGCCTTCTTCTTAGGATGTCCATTTTACAAATTTATAGCAGTTTAACCTAAAATGTCAGGAAAATAAAACAACAGTCAATTTATCAAGATATACTGGTATGTAGGGGAAACAAAATATTCATAGGTAGGTGTAGAAACATAATCAGATAAAGAAATAATTATGATTACATAATTGAACAAGCATTTTCTTGTTTTAACCTCACCACCCTTATCCTCTTTTTCTCTATGGTGTGCCCTATCTTTAAATGTAAGACCTCTGACCTGAGTTTTGGGGTAACCCTATTTGCTTTGGCTTAATCATGTTCTTAGAGCCTTTCTCTAATCTTTTGAGATGTAATTAGGGCTTGTGGAGAGCTTAAATTTCCAGATTGAGCTTGTTTGGATGATGTTTTTGCTTTGTGTGCTAGTTTTGGTGCAAATGGAAAATTACCCATTTGTGGGGGTATTCTTGTAATTTTCCACCTCTAGAGTGTTCCTTCTATCTCTTTGTTTCATGAGATAGAGAGTGTGGAGCTTTGGAGTGCCTTGTTTGACCCTTCGTTGAGTGTTGTCAACCTAGTGGTGATTAGGGTTTTTAGGGTTGGAGTGCCTTGACTTGGTGACCCTTGTTGGTTTGTCTCGATCTAGGTCGCAATCTAGGGCTTGGTTGGATGGTTTCATGGTCGAGACACCTTCCCTAGGTGTGGTTTTTGTGACCAATATTGTCTTGGGTCTTTTCGGTCAAGATGGGTGCTCATGCGAAGAGTGTCTCAACCTAGGGTTTATGGTGACCTTGTGTTACGACCTAGTGGTCCTTGATAGTGTGTCACAACCATGGTTGACACCCTTGGTGTGTTGCAGTCACAACATGAGGGTTGTATGGCCCAGGTGGTCGAGATCCAACCTAGAGTGTATCACCATGTCTTGCATGCATGGTTAAGGTGGTTGCATGTGGGTGTGTGTTGGTCGTTTGTGAGGACAAGTGCCCCTTTGGTACCTTAGAATGTTGACACCTCATCTTTTACATTCTGTCTCATCTCCCACCTATATAACCCCTTACCTCTCCATTCTTGTATCCATTTCGGACCTCCATCTTCTTCCTTCTCTTTTTCTTGTCCTTGAGGCTTAGTGGAGCAAGGAGATCCAACCTTGGAGCTATGGTGATCGATCTCCTCTTGCATGTGGTGTTTGCGGTGATCTAAGCTCATCTTCAACCCTTGGTAAGTGTTTACTCCATATTCTTCCTTTTTCTTGGCTTTAGACCATGTTTTGACTTGGTGGTCATTCTTGAGAGTGAGCTCCTCATCACAAGGGTAATAGGCCATGTTTTTTACAATGTGACACCCACGTGAGAGGGAGTTTCTTCTCTCTCCCCCCTTCTTTCTTTTAGTTCAACCTTGAACTTCATTCCCTCTTTCTTGAGCTATCCTTTTACCTTGATGTTTCCTCTTTCTTGAGGTGTTCTTGTTGCTGAAAGTGGATCTTTTGGTGGAGATTTTTCAACCCTTGGATCATGTGCTTGGAGCTCTTGATCTTGGAACTTGGGATTCTTGGTGGTGATCTTCTTAAGGTGGGTTATATAACACTTAACCAACTGTATCATTTCTCTCTTTTATGCATGTTTGCTACTATCTTCTCTTTATAAATTTCTCCCCTATCATGCTAGTAGATAGTGATAATCTCTAGTCCTTGCTTGGGGGTGATATCTTGTTTGGTTTGGTGGAAATTCGAAATCCTAATTTTCTTGCACCCGTTTTGGTGGTTGATATGGTATGGAGGTTCTTCCCTATCCTTTAACCTTGATCTTGCCCTCATGCATGGTATTTGTGTACCTAGATGTTGAAGGGATGTTAGGTTCTATTTTGGATACCTTGATTATGGTTATCTCTTCCTTGGACAAGGTTATTCCTTGGTGGTTTCTTGACCCCATGTCTTAGGGTTTTTGGTGAATATTTTCTTCAGCTTTTTCTTCATGGTGACCTTAGTTTTGTCCTTAATTTTGGTTCTATTTGGAGACCAAGATGGCATCCCCTAGGTGTCGTGGTTACGACACCATAAGTGTTGAGGTTAGGACATAGTGTCCCTTGGGCCGCAGCATGCTGCTAGGTTGAGGTCGAAACATCCCCTACGTGTTGTGGTCAAGACACCATACATGTTGCAGTCACGACATGGACTATGTGGTGTGGTCATGACCTAGATGTTGGATGGTGGCCAAGACAGCCTTGAGGTTGAAAGGTTGATGGTAGGTTAGAACCTTAACCCTAGATGTCACAGGCATGACATGGTCTAGGTGGAAGGGGTCGTGACCTATTCGTATGATGGGTCATGAAACCATGGGTGTTGTGGTCATGACATGGACCAGGTTGTGTGATCATGACCTAGTTTCTATATGGTCAACACCTAATGATGATGGTGGTTGAGGGGGTAAGCTTGGATTCTTAATGATACTCTTGTTGTGTGATGCATATGTTATGTATAGTGTTGTTTGGAATAACATCTAATCAACTCCAATGATGTTTCTAAATCCTAATATACTCTAAGATGATGGGAGGTGGTGAATCTAGGGTTGATGGTTAAACCTAGCTTTGTGAACCCTAATTAGTTAAGAAGAAACCCTAACCCTAATAATGTGCAATGAGGCTTTCTTGATTTCCTCTCATGGAATGGTTATGATGTTATGTGGCTATCTCTCACTTGTTTATGAACTTCTAACCATGTAGTTATGAGCTTGATAACTATAGCTAGTGTATGCTATGGTTATTAGGCATGGTAGAGGTTGAATGAGCCTTCAAGTGGCATGATGAAACATTTGTGATACAAGAATAGTGAGATGAGGGATTGATATCTGATGGCACATGACTTTGGTATTGATGATGTGGTGAATGACAATAATACATGCATCATGTGGTGATAGTGTGACAAGTTCACACCCTATTGTTTGTATCTTTTGGAAGTGTGCTATGCTCTTATCTTTGTAGAGTTTGTTATGACTTTATACGTTGTAACTTGATTGATGCCAAAATACACCTAATTGATTTAACTAATCAAGTAGAACCTAATCATGTAGCTTTGCCCTATATCATAGACCCATCTCAGTGTCAGCATGTGTTGGATGGTGAAATGGGTTTTCCTTAGTGAAATCTTGGAGTCATATACTGTTGAGTATATGCATTCACAGGAGTGCCTATAGGCCATACCCTGGCAGGAGTGCAACTGCGTGCCTTAGCTTAGTGATATGTTGCTTATGAGGTTTCACATGATTGGATGCAGGCGATACACTAGTAGGAGTGCGGTTGCATGCCATAGCTCAGTTTCACTAGCATCGTGACATGTACCAAGGTGGGCTAGGGCTTTTACTATTTGACTATATGTCACATGTTGTAGTTGACTGGTATGTCTCTGTTGTGTACTCGTGTACTAACCACAATGATTGGTGAGGTTTTGGATTTTGACTCTTCCATAGACCTTGTATGACACCAATTTTGACTTAGCGGTGATTGGCTAGATTTGGGTGGTATGACTCAAATCCTCGGGGTATAATAAAATATGTAATCAACCATGTAGTATACTTTCTTAAGATCAAATATGAAAACATTGGATGAGGCCTTGTTTGCTTTTTGACAGTATAGATGGTAAACATACATGTTCTTCATATTCCTCTTATGATGATAAGATGTCTCACAATCCAATTGCAATTGCTTATATTGCTTAGTAATGATTATTTACTTATTGTAAGTGTAGCTTTACTTCTGTTCTTTATTACCTAATATGTGCTAATAATAGTGTTGGTTCTCCACATCCTAGGTGGGCATGCATAAGGAAGTAGTGATTGTGCAGTTGAAGTAGAGTAACAACAAGAAGGACAATAGCTGACAAGGTTGGAAGTGTTGCTAGTTTTTTGGTGTAGAGTCCTAGAGTCGTCGATGCACAGTCAGGTATTTGGGATGGTTTTTGTATGTGTTTTTTAGATGTTCTTTTGATACATGGTTTTGGGTTTTGTGCCCTTTTGATGTATATATATAGTATATATATATATATATATATATATATATATATATATAGAGAGAGAGAGAGAGAGAGAGAGAGAGTCAGGCTAGAATACACTCGAGTGTATTCGAAGCAGAATACACTCAAGTTTTTTTTTCATTTTGCAATATTTTTTTCAAAAATATAATCCATTGATTTTCTTAATCATCTTGTGAATAACTTGTATAAAATTTTTTAGCACATTTGGACATTTATAGGTCATGTTATAAAGACCGCAAAAATTATGCATTTCAAATTAGTTTCGTGCATCGATTTTGTTGCCCTCAGATGAGTGACTTACACTCATCCAAATGGGCTCAAAATTTGTATGTAGCCTAATTATAGAATGACAATGAAGATCAATTGTTAATATCTTGCAAAAAATAGTCTTGATATGAAAACTCACTTGAGTGTATCTCTGCAATATGTACACTCGAGTGTATTCTAGCCTGACTCTCTCTCTCTCTATATATATATATATATATCATGTATCAAGTGGATGAAATGATCTATGATGTAAGCATATTATGATACATGTCCTATGAGGACTTATATGTAAAGGTTTTTGCTGCTTGGGTGCTTAATGAAAATAGTTTTAAATTCTAGTATTTTTCGGTAATATGTTTTTTTAGTTTTGTTTTTGCATTTAGTTTTGAGTAATCTTGTAGTTTTGGCATGAGGCACTATAGTTTGGTTGGTATCAGAGCTTTAGGTTCATTGAGTCTACAGGGACATATGATTAGGATTTTTGTCTATTCTTGTGTCCTCCAGTTTGTCTTATAGTGATTTATGCTTATGTAGAAGAAGCCAAAAAGCTTAAAGATGTATGGAGAACATGAGAAAGACAATGTTGAGAGTAGTGTTGCTGCACCAGGTGGTGGTTCAAGAAACCAAGCATGAGAAGATTGGGTGCCTGAGGTCCCCCAGTTTGACCCAGTCATGATTGAGAATCATGCCTTCCAGTCTCTTTTTGGGCAGTTCATGGCTACTATGACACATATGGTGGATAGGATGCCTGCACCTCAGCCCAGGGTACCAGTTTCCAATGTGGAATCTTTGGGTACTGGGAAGACTTTTAGGTAGGTTCTCCATGTTGGGTCAGTGGAGTATGCTGGGATGGATGATCCAGTGGATGCTGATCTGTGGCTAACTGAGCTCGAGATTTGGGCGTAGTGGTCACCGAGTAAAGGCAAAGGTTGTAGACTTTCACCTACTAGATCTCACAGCACATCATCAGTGTTAGTGACGGGGCCGCCTAGGCCCCAGTTTGATACCAGAGCTTGCCATAAGTGTGGGCAAGTAGGACATCTAAGGCGAGAGTGCCTAGTGAGAGATGATGAGGTGACCTAGCAACCGAGGTAGAGCCAACAGGGCTCACAGAGGCAAAAAATCAGTAGTGCAGGAGGACAAGGATGTGGTCAAGCATCATAGGTTGGATCATCTGCTCGAGGAAGTAGAGGATGGGGGTGACAACAAGCAACAACTAGATTCTACGGTATGAGTTAGCCGAAGGAGGTGGTCAACCTGCAATTAGTGACAAGTCAGATGGAGTTATTTCATTCTAATTCATCTTCTTCTTACTTTGTATATGTTTTGGTTGACCCGGGTGCAACCCACACTTTTATCACTCATGAAGTGGTTGATAGTTTTCTTTTGTCTGTTAGTCATAGGAGAGATAGTTTGTTTTTAGAAACCCCATTAGTTGGTTTGTCCTTCCTGTTCCCTTTCTTTTTTAGGGAACACCATTCAAGTGGGCCTCATACCACTTGATATGCATGGATTTGATGTAATCCTTGGAATCGAAATCTTGGAGAAGTATAGAGTGGTCTTAGATTAAGGTTTCAAGCAGACGACATTTATAGATGGTAGTAAGGCACAGATCTTACAAGGAGATAGGAAGTTTCTTCTGATCTGTCTGGTGTCAGTGATGGTGGCAGAGAATCTATTGAGGCATGGTTGCGTAGCGTTCTTGGCACATTTGCTAAAAAATGAGGTGAGGAGTCCTAGTATTCAGGAGGTGTGAATTGTTAGAGGGTTTGAGGATGTGTTTCCTAAGGAGTTTCCAGGTGTTCCCCCACCCCAAGAGATTGATTTTGAGACCAGTCTAGTCCCCAAAACACAACCCCAAAACACAACTGATAGCTCAAAGACTATACAAGATGGATCTAGCTGAGATGGAAAAGTTGAAGAGATAGTAGAAAGAGCTACTTCACAAAGGTTTTATTAGGCCAAGTACATCACTGTGGGGTTCTCCACTGTTGTCGTGAGGAAGACAGGTCCATGAGGCTATGTATTGCCTACAAATAGTTGAACAAGGTGACGATACAAAACAAGTATCCCTTGCCAATGATAGATGACATGTTTGATTAGTTGTGTGACATGGTAGTGTTCTCAAAGATAGACTTGAGATTAGGATATCACTAGTTGTGGATCAAGGAGGATGAAATACCTAAGTTGGCTTTCAGGATGAGGTATGGTCATTATGAGTTCTTGGTTATGTCCTCAGGTTAACCAATGCACCGACAACATTCATGAACTTGATGAATAGAGTGTACTGGATGTTTTTCGACCAATTTGTGGTGGTCTTC